>JAOXYB010040395.1:0-27944 GCA_028565635.1 Phoronis ovalis | reverse complement strand
AGTCTCTCCAACTGACAGCATTCTTGGCTGGGGGTACACTCTCGGAGTTGTTTACAACTCACCGAATGTCTAGTTTTGTATAACATTAAAAAGCCATGAACGAAACAAGTTGTACAGATGTGCATTTTATATATTATGAATTTGTCACCGTGTTCTTTCAAGGAGATGCCCACTGTGATAGGCACACTTAGTTAGAGCGATGTATTAAAAATAATAAGAATCAAAAACAACTGGAGGAAGCATATGTTTGAATATAAAAATGTAGGATTAATTACATTTAATATCTCATAATTTGTTTTTAAAAGCCACTTAGAAACATGTACATTTGTTTATAATTAATAAGCAGTTAGATAGTGTATTAGCAATGAATATCATTTTTTTTAATTGTTTATGTTCAATTAATAAATACTTCTGACTAATGTTTGAGAATCTGTTGCTAAACATGCATAAATGTCTTATTTGTGCTTAATTGCTTAATATTTGAACTCCATGGATAATGTAGTATCAATTTACAATTAACTTTTCTCAGTTACACCTGCCATGTTATAAAGAGGCTCTCTATGCCACATCAAATCACGAAGCATGTGAAAAAGCTCAGAGCACTCATTACCCTAAACAAACTCTTTTTGATTGAACCCAATATATCCCCTTATATTTCACCAAATAAAATGTAACGAATTGATTTCTGAGAGTACGTATTAAATAGTTTTCAAAATGTAAATAAAATATATTATAGAAGCAAGTACTATTTTTAGTCATATCTTAATAATAGTTACAAAACCTGGTGTGAGACACCAAAAATATAATTGTATAGATTGACACAAAACAATTTGACTGATTTTGAATTGAATTTTTTACATTTGTTTTATAAATAATTGAAATTTCATAAAGACTCAAATTTTTGCTATGCTAAACTAAATTCAAGTTAGCTAATATAACTAGATAGCCTTTTAGCAAAGGCAAGGGTAACTGCTGTTGAGCTTTTCTGAAAATTGGAAAAAGGAGGGAAGAACAACTAAATTAATAAGTTTGTTGCCTACAGCAGAACTACTACCTTATTAGTAATAAAATCAACTCACCTGTCTAAAAGAAGATAAACATGAGAAGCCTAGTACACAACTAAGTAAACTCCAAAAGAATAACTACAAAAGAATTGTAACAAAATTAATTCATTTTTTTTTTATTCTGTTGACCTCAAAATGGCCTCAAAAGAAATGAGAAGCTCATTCTTGAACAAATTAAACAATTTTGAAATTTTGACTCTAAATGACCTCAAGGTCAACTATACCAAAGGAATTGCATAAGTCAAACTGTTGGCCTTTAAGACCAACTATTTTCAAGGTAGGACACATTTCTTCTATACAGTAAATCTAAATAATTTCAAATGCAACATTTCTTTCAATGCAAACATGTGAATCAATTGTTGAATAGTTGTCATTTTGTTAAAAGTCTTATTTAATTAAAAAATATCGACAGTTTGAAAACTTTATAAGATTACGAATACATCGATTTTTATTAAGTTATAACTATAATAAAGAAGTAATTTTCTCAATGCTGTTACAAATTAAATAAAGTTTGAGAATAAATGAACACCGGCTGAGTTTTAAACATTTAGATGATCTGGTAAAAATGAAAATGAATGCTGACCTTTTTTCTTTTCTTAGGTAATGCCTTAGCTAGTTAGTGAACTATTGATAAGGTTCTAACTTTAATGTGGAAACTGCTAGAGAAATTCAGGATTTTTAGCTAATCAATTTTTACTAAGTATTGAATGTATTAAGCATAATGGTTTTAAACAATTTTTATGCACTTATACTACTGCCTGCTTCTCTGTTACGTTTTAAACTATGTGTACGGAACAGCTTGCACATCCTTTTACTGGTTCAAAGCAAAATAGAAATGAAGGTACTTTGAAAACTGTTGAAAATTATAATTAAAGTAGTCCATTTTATCACCTTCTTTATGAAATATGGCTGCCAGAACTGAACACAAACATTCATGTTAACCTCATGACTATCAATAATTTGATGGAGATGATAATTTGAAAACTTGCTTACTGCAACTTCTCTTCTGGGCTATGCTTCATTTTCTTACAAATAGATAAAATTGTAATTCATATAAAAAAAACAGATTTACAGCTAAATGCAAGGCACTAGGTGCACCAAAAAATACCGGTAATGCATTTTGACTGGTTAAAAAGCAGACACCTCTTGCATATTGTGGACTGTACTTGTGCTTTTAATGTTTCACGGTAATATGATCTGTTATGAAAGCAATACTGAAGAACAACAGTAAATGAAGAAATCTAGGTATAAAGAACTTGAGAAATATTTTTTGCAGATTTCTTTTCTGGTAAAAACTTAGTGACATCAAAGCTAATTACAGTCATCCAAAAAAAAAAGAAGCTGTGGCAGTAATGAATCATTAAAGCAAACACCTTGCACAATATCTTTGGCGCAATCTGACCAATTCCAACTAGAAAGAACAACAGAGCAAAAAATAAAGCAGCTGCTGTTAAACTCATTATTTGATGTTTACCTGACACATCTCCTAGTAGGGGAATACACTTTAGATGATGAAATAGAAAAATAGTGCACTTCCATGGAGGAGGAGGCTATATACTTGCCCATAGAAAGACAGATATGCTTGATACATCTTTTGAAGAAAAATCAAGTACTTGTATTAACGTTTTCTATTGTAGGTTAACGATACAATAGGATGAATTGTAAGTTTTATCCTAAGGTGAAATATAAGCAACTTCTAAAGTCTGTTTCATTGAAAACTAATTTTGGACACTCTTTTGCTGGATGCCTTTCAATAAATTTCTGTTTTCATATTCCATGACATTTGCTAACCAAGGACCAACTCTGACACATTGTGTCTACTTCTTACATTTCTCAGTTACACCTGCCATGATTAAAAGAGGATCTTGATCTACCATACCTTTTTGCAACGAGACTACTAGATTGTTACAGTGATAATATAAATGATAGATGCAGTACTGATTCATCTAATTTACAATATTTCATTATTTACAGTGTTATGGCTATTGCATAACTTCATCCGCAGGAGGCAATGGGAATACAACTTCCATACTGTCAGTTATTTTATGAGTGTTTGTCCAGTTTGTCCAATGTACGATTTCTCTTTTTTGTAGGACCAGCACCAGAAAATGTAACAAACAGAATGTATGAACTCACAAAACAAATTAAACAGTACAACACATGTGATCTGGAATTTGAGGCTTCCAAACTTGGAACGCAGCAATTTCAGATAAATGGTAGAGGTTTCACTCTAGAAATAGTTGACACGGTAGATGATTATGCACAATGTATGAAAGAAATTTTTGATTTTCCTGCAATAAGAAACTTATTGATGGGAGAAAATGGTGTAACCAAACTGGACATCTTAATAGATGCAATGCACGGAGGTTTGTACAAGCATATGAGACAATTATTTAAATAAAATGAATTAAATCCAAAAACGAAATTATCTGCGGAATCGCTGTGTCTATTACTTTGTAAATGCAAGATTACCCTTTTCTCTTCCCTGAGCCATAGTAATGTTATTCTCCATTAAGAATAAATTATCAAATAAATATGAAGTTTTGAAGAAACATGATGTTTTTAAATTTGTATAATAGCAATAACAAATTCATTAACAAGAACTCTTAGTATTTCCTAGGAAGTGTGCATGACAGATTTGCAACTCAAAACTATTGCCTCTTTCTAGTAATGGGCCCTTATGTGATGCGAATTTTATGTCAAGAACTTGGAGCTCCTACAGAAAATGCTCTAAACTGTGTACCGCTGACAGACTTTGGTGGAGGCCATCCAGATCCAAATCTTACCTATGCAGCAAACTTGGTCAATAGCATGCAATCAGGAAAATATGGCTTTGGTGCAGCATTTGACGGTGACGGGGTAAATAATTAATATATTTACAACCCTTTTATTTGGGATTTAATTTTAATTATTTGTTGAAATTAAAGCCCTCATTTTATACTTTGTATCACAATTGGTTATGGTGACATATTAAAGTTACTGCTAGTAATAGTTTTTGTATAGTACCTTACATGCATTATTGTGTATTATTATGCAAGTTACAACTACTGAATGTGAGTGGTTTAAAAAAAGTCTTGGTATTTTGAAATAGGATTTGTAATTAAATGCCATTTAGTAACATATTGTGTGGAAAAAACAGCTGCTTCAGTCTTATGAATGAATAGTAAAAACTATCAAATTTTTCCTTCCAGGATCGCAATATGATTTTAGGAAGAAATGCATTCTTTGTAAACCCATCAGATTCTCTTGCTGTCATTGCTGCCAATGTTGATAACATACCATACTTTAAGAAATCTGGTATCAAAGGTTTTGCCAGAAGTATGCCAACAGGAGCTGCATTAGACAGGTGAATATAAATAAAACAGTCTTCAACTAGAATTACATTTTGCCTATCTATATCTTCACCAAAGTCTAATAATTTGTTTATTATTACAAGTATGACCCATCCAACCAGTTTCATCCAAATCCATATCCTGCTAAAAACAAACAGGGTGCATACATAACCTCTGCACCACCACCACCACCTGGTGACAGAGGTAATAAATCCTGATCTCCAAGAGATCCAAAATGAGCATAGGCATTGTTTTCACATAGGTACCACGACCTTTCTGTTTTCTAACATGGAGATCAACAGAGAAAATATCTGAAGCGTGAACTGTTTGCTTCCCAGAATGTTAGCTTACTGCTGCCTACCTTTAGGCTGATTCAACCTTTGTTTGTTGGAATCTGCATGTCAGAAGTCTCATCTTTTCCATGCAGTGAAGATAGAAACTAGTACATGTTCGTCAGTCTTTTAACTGAACGCAATGATTAGTAAAAGTTCTATGAAAATCGTTGAATATCTTCTGGTAAAATCAACAATTAAAGTTTTTCCTTACTTCGCTGTCAGTGATTTTGAAGACTCTTATGTGCTGTGTCTACTTCTGACACGATGTTGTAACCTATGATTTCTGTGGCTTGTGCTTTGAATTGTCTCCCCACTGTAAATGGCATTGTTCAATTCATTTAGAGTTGCAAAGGCTGCAAATAAGGAGCTGTTTGAAGTGCCAACTGGTTGGAAATTCTTTGGGAACTTGATGGATGCTGGTAGACTGTCACTGTGTGGTGAGGAAAGCTTTGGAACAGGATCTGATCACATTCGGTAAATTTGTTGTTTATTATGCGTTTATTTAGCATTGCATTGTCCTTTTGTTTCGCACGAAATTAGTTTTAGTGCAAAAATGTCTATTGCAAAGTGAAACCAGGAATTTATTCGATTGCATAGAAGCTTAACATGTCTAGTAACATGTGGGTTTGCGAGGCTCATGTTGAAAAATTGATATGATTGCAAATTTAACTTACTATGGTTTTCTATCTCAGTTGATTAATTTCATCTGTGAAGTAAACAAAGATGGAATTTTTGTATAATTATAAATTATCGATATTCGCACAGTGATTTTATTGTAACCATACAGCAATTAATTTCTGCTTGTTTGAATTTACCCTGTTTATACATGTTTTTTGACTACTTGTTAATTTTATGCTAATAGAGAAAAGGATGGTCTTTGGGCAGTACTTGCTTGGCTTTCTATATTGGCATCAAGAAAAGATAGTGTGGAAAATATTTTAGTCGATCACTGGTCAAAATATGGACGCAATTTTTTCACCAGGTTTGGAAGTATCTTAATAATTGAAAAAGATTAATATATAAATTAATTTATTTATTAGTATAATCTGACTGATATTCTTTTTATTATTATTATTCATAGGAAATGCAACAGTTTGGGCTATATTTGTCCAGTACCTGTGCATTTCGCTTATTTACTAAAGTTTGCAACGAAATGCGACCCTGTGATATAGTTGTATTTTGTTTGTGACGTCGCATATTATAACGAGGACATTAGTCAATCAGCAAAGGCATTACCGCATTAGTTTGAACTGCAACAGGAATCTTTGTGAAAATTAAATCTACATCTACCATGATCACTAAGCTGTAGTCAAGGTAATGCGTAATATTTTTACTGCTCAACTCCTCATTACAAATTGTGACGTCACAAACAAAATACCACCATACCACAGGGTCGCATTTCTTTGCAAACGAAAATATTAAGTTGCAGTCCTATTCCTTGCACTTAAAGTTCTTTCCAAGTATTGTGCCTTGTTGAGCAACAACTGTTAGATGAGTATGTCTATCATTCAGTGTCATCATAAGTAACGATACCTTTGCATTTCAGGTACGATTATGAGAACTGTGAATCACAGCCAGCTGGACAAATGATGTCTAACCTGGAGGGAATGATTGCTGGTCAGTCATTTATTGGAAAAGAATACGGTGCTCATGGGAAATCTTATAAGCTGAGTAAAGCTGATAACTTTGAGTACACGGATCCTATTGATGGCAGCATTACAAAAAAACAGGTAAGTGTAATATTTAATGTTTGATGCTAAATTCAAAAGGTACCACATATGAGCTATAGTCGAGGGACCAAAAGGAGCTTTGCCTAAATCAGGTTTGACTTATGAAGTTTTTATTTTCAAAACTTAAAATGTGTACAAATGTAGTATGATATGAGGTTTTCTGCAAATTAGACTGCTTTTAATTCTTAGAAACGTGAAAATTGCCACTGATAATATACATTGAATTCCCGTATTTTTATTATTATTTTAGGGCATCCGATTCATCTTTGAGGATGGTTCTCGTATTATTTTCCGTTTGAGTGGTACAGGCAGCAGTGGTGCC
Source organism: Phoronis ovalis (assembly GCA_028565635.1). NCBI lineage: Eukaryota > Metazoa > Phoronida > Phoronidae > Phoronis > Phoronis ovalis. The sequence goes on along the minus strand of JAOXYB010040395.1, from coordinate 21,161 downwards.
ACAATAAGGATGTATGTAGAAAGTTACGAGCCAAATAAGGACAATCATAAGAAGGATGCTCAGGTATGCTATGAGTCTCGATTGGTAAATAATTAAAATGCACTGTCCGTTTTTGATGGAGTACAGTCAAGTAAGATACTTTAAAAAAAATGTTGAGAAAATCAGTGTTAAGTTGTTACCAGGACATGCTTAGGGTATGGTGGTAGTAGTCCAGTAGAGGTGACAGTGTGGTGTCACTAATAAGCCTCCATATTAAATTGGACAGGTTCAATCCGATTGTCTCACTATGAGTGTGTTGAGTGTGATAACATATGGTTCTAGAGGAGTATTGTGAAAGTCTATTCGAACCTTTACTTGTGGTCTCTGTTATTCATTTATTATCCACCAGGTGGCTCTGTCGTATGACAGTATTTTTATTTTCCAGGAAATGTTAAAGCCACTTGTAAACATTGCCTTGGAAATTTCAAGCCTTCCTCAGTTAACAGGACGAGATGCTCCAACTGTCATTACATAAATTAGAAAAGGAACCAGTTTTTACTTATTTGCTGCAGCTCAACATGCCAAGAAACTAAATTTGTGGCAATGCCTCATGCCAAGCCACATTATTTGTAATGTTAGTTTTATTGACATTAGTTTACAATTTACAAAACCGAGTTATCTAGTCACCTATTATTCTTGAACTGGCTTTCTTCGTTACGCGTATTTATTTGTATTTTAACCGGATTCAAACGTGGTCATTCCACGTAATTTAAGGATACTTGGTTATTTGTCTGGGATTGTTGGAAACTAATAATTAAAGCTCGCAACGTTTTAATTTTAAAATAAAACAATTTTTATTTTCACCATAAAATATCATGAACATAATCATACTTGACACATAGGAAACAAAACCGAGTTTAATAACATAGCACATTAAATTGGTGCAACATCGTATAAAACACCCAACCCAGTACATGGTTCTGTTACATTAACATTACAAAATGCCTCAGAAGCCACCACATACCACAATTGTGAAAACTATTTAATAAAACATACTCTTGCACTACTATTAACACATACAGAAACATTAAAAACAACTCTTGGTTTTCTCAGTTTGCAGTGTAGGCAATCATATGTTAAGTATAATACACATGGTTAATGCATATAGTGTTATAAGCAAGTGCTCACACACACAATTTTGTTCCCTGCACACTGTTCATAACATTGATGCACACTTAGCTGTGTAAATTAAACTTGTACCATTTAGCTTAGACCATTAACCCAGGCGCTTCCATTGTCCACAATTTCAATTTGAAAATGTCAAAATATATGTGCGGGTTTCCATCTAGGGGTAATATGACATTAAGTGCTGCACAATGTTCTATCCAATGTCATGTACAGTGTGTAATGAATAAAATTAAGCACAATAAAACATTGCATAATAATAATGAGAAGATGCACAACTGTTACTGGCAATTAACTTGAGACATTTAGAAAATTAAGATGTGGAAGCCTTAAGCTTGTAACCATAATCGAAATTCGATTTTCAGCTGCCTAATATTAATCATTTATATGTATGACAATGTTCCAACTTTTATCCATGATTAAAGATTCCACTGAGAATCTAATGAAATTATTTAGAACTGTTTCAGCTATATAATTTGCATAATTCATGATAAAATGCTTATGTTGCGCAAAGTAGTTTTTCGCAATAAAAATTATACCGGGTATTACATACCGAGCACCTAACGAATGAATAACAATACTAGTCACTTTTTTATAGCTGTGAAGTAGTAACGAAAGTAAAAATATTCCTATAAAAGTGAAAAGGAATGTAAAACATATCTTTTTATGAAAAAACAGAGCTACCATGAGCAACATTACTGCAAGGAATTGCTGAAAATAATGAGAGACGATCACAACAGACTAAAATTTCTTCTAGCAAATCATATACTGTTGAAGTTTCTATGATTTAAAATAAATGACCATCACGTAATTCACCCGAAACTTTCCAGCGATCAACCTCAGTAATACTTGTACATGGCAACGATGATATTTAAACATCTCCAAAACCAAATCAACTGGTTCATATTTTTTAGAACTGGATGACGTAAATTTAAAAGTAGCATCATTCTAATTCAGAACTGCATAAAATGACAACTTAAAATCACAACGCTTTTAAAAATCATATGGACAGGAAACATCATTGTTCCTAGATAACCAGTTATTAGGAAATTAGAGTAACCAACTTAATAAAAAAAATATCAATTTAACACCTGAATGAATAATTTTGGACTTTTAAGCCTACACTAATATTCATTCTCTTTTGTTAGTTTCATAAAATAAATTTAAGACTTCAGAACAGAATCTGAATGCTTGTAAGATTTCAAACATTCGGTTCTTGTTCTCGGATTACTTTCACAAGACTTCTATAAACCATTTGTTTCAAGCACGAAGAAATGCTAGAAATAAACGGATTAATATTGCACAATTTCTCCCAACAAGTTCCTCTTGCCAAATATGCTGATTAATGCATTCTGGGGCAGTCAGTTAAACAATAGAAAGTTCTGAAGTTTAATTTATAATATTAGGACATTTATGCTGGACCTTCAAATAGTTAATCACGCCTTCACTTTTAATGACTGGAAATTCTGAGTAAGTCCAAAATCACTTTGACTTTTCCTGAGGCTGCCTGTAGATTCTATCGTCTGAGCATGTAGCTGCGCCCTCCTCTTTGCCAGACTAGAACTACCTGGTGGGGATAATCCCAACTTTTTCCCTGTTAGATTGTCATTAAAAATATTTCGTACTTCCAGATCTTCTTCCGAGTCGCCCTCCTCAAAGTCTTCGCCGATGACAAATTTAGGAGCATGATTTTTCGACATAGCTAAATGTTGCAGAAGCATTCTGTTGAAAGCTACGGCACTTTCGGCGAAATTCTCCAGGTCTTTTGTGCTGTTATTTCTGCAAAAGCAAGGAAGGAAACTCGTTAATTAATGAAGATCACATCTACTAAAATGAAGGCGTTCAAGTTTTAAGTTAACTATTTAGGTGCACAACTTGAAAGTTGTTTATACGGAAATAAAACACCTATGAGAAAATGAGGAAATACACAAACCACTTGGTAAAAGAAGCTGGTACAGATAGCCAAAAACTTGATATTTCTGCAATTTCCTTACAACACAGACAAGCAGCAGAGCTTATTTTTTACCTTGTGAGTACATGGGGTGTCGCTAACGGTGTGGCAGGTGGTCTCTTGGTCAACCAAGGGTGTGCTAAAACTTGCGCAGCAGTGTATCGAGCATTTGGATCACGAACAAGCAAATGATTGATCAAGTCTTTGGCTTCAGCTGATATTCCGCTCCACTCGTTTTCTGGGAAATCGTAGATGCCTTCTTGGATACGCTCAAACAGCATGTCCTATAATAATGAGAAATTAGTTTTAGGAAATGAAACATGATTTTTTTTTTTTTACATATTTTGCAGTATTCCTAAACTTTCAATACTCTGTGTAACGAGGGCAGTTAAGGTATATAATGCCCCAAGCAACATATTAACAGGCAAGTCCGGCATAAGTTTCTTACCTGGCATTCCTCGCAATATTCTCCTCTCTCCCAGCCACAGTCATCACCACATTTACCATAAAATGGTGGATATCCACACAACATAATATATATTATAATACCCAGACTCCAGAGATCACATTTCTTGTCATAGGAAGTGGCCTCTCCTACCCATGCATCCACTACTTCTGGTGCCATAAACTCTGCAGACCCTACCTATAAACAAAAGCAAGTAGTGCCATAAGTTTGTTTATTTGGATGAATGTCATTTTAATCTTTCTCAAGTTCATCATAGTAATACTTCAATCATGTTTTTTGGCATCTTTTGTTTAAATACTTATTTTTTTATGATTTGAACCAGTTCTTGTTGCTAAATTTTTCTTTTCAACATCTTCACGAAAGCCATTTAAAATCAATAATTTCAATTATTATTTTCTTATCCAACTCCAGTAATAAACGAGTTTTGACAAAACCTTTTTCCACATTGTCAGGCACCAAAAATGCTTGTTAACTTACGGGAGTCTGAAGTTCTGGAGTAGTGCAATCATTGGGACTGAGTACCACTCCGCTACCCAAGTCAAAATCACAGATTCTTACAGGAACTAAATCATTCATATTACTGCATAAAATATTTTCGGGTTTTAAATCTCGATGAGCAATTCCTAAAAAAAAAGAATTATTTTCAATTAGAAACTGTTTACTTTAATTTGTTTACAGACATTTCAAAAGCTAGTGTTTATAATTGGACAGGGTTACCAACTAATTTCATGAATCCTGCTTTTTAACTACAATCTTAATGACACAGGTGGTGACCTTTGAACATAATTTCTGTCATTACCACTTCAATTGGTTTGATTACATGTTTCATTCATAAATACACAAACTCTGTGGGTTCAATGGTTTACTGTAATAAATTTTCATTTGCAGTTCTGAACAACAAGTAACTTGATACCAATTTTTAATTTCCTAATGCATCTATGTAACTTATGTTATGATACTTAATTCCCAATATTATCTGAAAGCTTAATATCATTGTCCTCTGCATAAGACTAGGTAGCTGCGGCGAACAGTTCATGCAAAAAAGGGGACTGAAAAACTGTTCCACATTGAGAAGTATATTACAGAAAATTTATGATATTACCTTTATTGTGCATGAAAACCAGCGCTTTGGCAATATCCTTGACTGCAGCACTTGCCTCTTGTTCAGTCAGATGTCCACGTTGTTCGATATTCTCTAACAACGAGCCACCAGAAACTTTATCAAAGATAAGAAAAAATCTGGAAAATGAAAACGTGTATGTTTTAGCATTGTGCACTAACTTAACTTTTTTTGGTATAAAAAATTGTATTATTGAATCATTATCTTTCGTATAATTGAAAGAGTTTTACTTTTTATGGAACATGCTGTAATACAACCAGCAAAATTTATTTACATTTATTTCAACTTAAACACAGAAATTTTACATATTATGCATTACAATCCAAGGCACTGTACACCAAGATGACAACATCAATGTGCTTAACCTTAAGGTTGAGGTTACATATAAATCAAGTCTGCCAGCAAAACTGTATCTTTTGCAGGTATTTGAATATCAGTACAGGTGCATCGATTCCAAGGAACCGCAGATAAACAACAGTACGGAAATGCCAAACCCTGACACAAACCTTAGAGTCTCATATGAGTGCAGCTTACTGATAACATTCCAGTATGTACGTTAAAGATAAAGCTTAAGGGCTCAGATGTTCCTTGCAACATGTGTTATCAATAACCAAGGTGATACAATAAAACGCGTCATTTCTAAATTCACAAGGAAACGACGTATCAAGAAAGGCCAATTAGTACTACGTATGCGATAATTAACTCCTAGCATACCTGGACTCTTCCTCGAAGTATTCGACCAGTTGTACTATATTTTCGTGACCTTGGCATTGGTGAAAGATTTCTACTTCACGGAAGACTTTACTACGATTACGATCAAAAGTTTTCTCAATCACCTACAAAAAACATAATATTAAGTGTGTTTTCTTTACATGAAAATCACATGTTTTGTATTTTTAATTCTCCAATGCACTTGTTTTGATCTTTTAACGTAGTTTATTGTAACATTTCATGGCATATTAAAGTAGAACAATTAAAATGACTGTATGAGCAAAGAACACCACCAAAAAACATGTTGTGAATTTATGTGTTTTCCATAGAAAAACCTATGCAGTCCTAAATGTTTCTGAAGAAGTCTGTAACTTAGTTGGCAAAACTTCATGGCATGTAAATGACCTGTAAATAGCTACGTACCTTAACAGCATATTCCTTGTGGTTTGTAATATTTTCAAATGTTCTGACAGAAGCATAAGCACCAGACCCAAGCTCTTCCCCAGTCGGTCTGTATACATCTGTAATCAACAAACAACTATGAAATAAAACTTAGAAAGAGACATTCACTTGTAGAACTTCACAAGAAAAACAATTTGTATAAACATCAAATGTCAATGTGTTTTTGCTTTTATTACCTTGTCTTTATATGTGTTACGTTTTTTTTACTGTATAATTTCGTTATAATTAATGTTGTGAATTAAAATATCAATAACATTCCGAACTTTGAGAATCTAAAAGTAAATAAAAACAAAAATTGCCAGGTCACACTTGACGTGAAATGTTCAAGATACATGCGAGACATGCATTTTTTAAATTTATCATCAAATTTACTTTTTTATTATTGAAATCAGTATCAGTCTAGAAAAAATTAAAAAAACAGCAACATGTTGCATGGATAGTCAATTCTATTACTAAGCACAAGTGCACGATGTTTGTTATCACAACAGGTATTCGTTTTGGCTGACATGTTCGGTTATTAAAAAACGATCATATGTAAGTGTATATTTAATGCATTATAAGTATTTTTTTAAGATATAATTGATCACAAACATCCCCTCATCAAAAGGTGTACCTGATACCAATCACACAGTTGTCATGTGCAGTTCTTGGTATGCACAATTATCCTTTAGCAAAACAGATTAAATATTCTATAAAGAATCATTGACCTGCTACATAGGTCGTGAACTTTAAAATGGTGGTCTGACGTACACATTCAACTTTCAACCACCATAGTATTACTATTACGTGATTTCATTCATGGTAAACACACACAAAAGTACAGCATGGGAAAGAGTTAACATATAATAGGTTACAATGTAAATAAAAATTATAAACAAGGATATAATTCCTAGTAATGTCCTACTTTTTTAATAAATAAGTACAACTTGTTGATATAAACCCAGTGCACCAATTTGCCCCCATTAGAAAGTTGCATTGTTTTAACTGGGTCAGTTTGAGTTAATTGCAGTTTTACATTTGGCTTCTGTTCAGTAATTAGTGTGAAGCAAACAAATTTCTAGAAGTTAGAGCTAACTAGTAACATTTAATACCAAAGCATAAATTTGCATTGATAATATTAAAATTATTGATTAAAATCATGTGTTGCAGTGACGTGAAAACCAGGGCATTTTAATCCTTGCCACAAACAACATCTCATACAGATAAGAACTCCGGGGGAGGCAGTCAATATGAAAGTGGGTACGCATGTTCCAACAAAATTTCGCGTAAAAGGGTATGTTTTTCGAACTGCTGGAGCGCAACGCGCGTTACGCGTTTAGGGTCTGTTTTTTGACTAAAATCACGAAAAGGGGTGTTTTTTGGAGATGTGACACTTTGTTACGGGTGTTTTTCCCACAAGTCACTTCTTTAAGGGTGTATTTTTTCAAAAAACTCACTTTCTTAGGGGTGTATTTTTTGCAGAATTTCACTTCGTTTTTTTTTGATGTTGGAACATGGGTACCCACTTTCATATCGATTGCCCCCCCGGGATAAGAACACAGTACTGAAGTGTAACAATGGTGAGGCTACATTTGTCAAATCATCTGTTCTAAAACTTGGTACCTTACTTGTTTAAAATAAGAACTGTACTTAAAATCTAATGCCACAGCCTACTTCTTTTGACATAAAATTAAAACTATGGGCTCATTTATCACTAACTAACCGAGAAATCTCTTGTCTGGACCAGGGGATTACAAGGTGGGAGATCATTAATTTACACGAGCCAATTAATTAAAACTTGGGTCCTGTGTGGACCAGGATCCTACAGGAATTGAAACCATTATCAATTAATTAAAATCAAGTCCGGTTTAAACAGGACTAGCTCAGACTAGCAACACATCAACTTACAACAAAATAGACAATATAATAAGACTTATTACTGCAGTCCTGACAATCTAGTGGATGCAAGTTCTCCTCGAGCCTACAGTAATCTACTAAAAAAAATTTAATATCAATTTGTATTTTTAATACTTAGGATTTCTAAATCCCTCAATATAAAAGGAAGCAGAATTAGTGAACTGTAGTATCATTACATGGAATGTTTTCTGCAAAACCATTCTGTTATGTCCAGCCTCCAGACAGTTGCACTCGAATGAAAATGTCGTCAAAACGATGCAAAGTATGAGGTCACAATACCAATGTTTTGCATAACATGTTATCTTATCAAAAAAATTACACCATCAAGTGGTAAACAGATTAGCCTTCGGGACAATTACAAAATACGAAAACACCACAAAACTTATCCCAACACAGAATCATAAAACCATACTTTACCTATAACCTTAATTAAAACAGGTATGACATATCCCTAGTATGTACATGCTGGGCTATAAATACTCTGCATTAACTTACACACAGAATGAAGATGGATCAAAGACTATTATTGCATAACGGCCATTATTTCTGTACATCAACTTATTATAAGAGTCGACACCTGAGAAGTATCTATCAACCAGGTGAAGAAGAATGCTAATTATTCGTGCTTGAGCATTCCTATCGAAATAGTTCTCAGAAACGCAATTACAGCAGCATTAATATTAGAGAACAGTATCTCATTTATGTGATAGCAAACACGAAATCAACCCAACTAATAACTATATATATCTAGTGTCAAAACATCATGCCCCTACTACTAAAACATGTTGAATCATTTCCTTATAATAATAACTGTATCAACAGTGACGAAGGTACGGCTCCCCCACTGGGATTAAAACAAAGAATGGGGTAGATAACAGTTGCTATGGTGCTTGTTTTTGAAGCTGAACAATGCAGCAGAACTCTGCAACTAATTTGCAGGGCATCCTGTTGACAAAAACTAAATGTCAAGACCAGTTAGCTATGATTTCACATTATGAAAGCATGTGTGTTTCAAAAATAGTAACAAGTGACCGAGGTTTTTTATGTAACCGTTGTATGGCTAAAACAAAATCACATGTTTTCGGCACACTTGTTAGCTATTTTTGCGTCATTTGTAGTTTTTATATTTTACTACACCCTAGCAAATATTGTGGCCACCTGTGCTTAATTTAATACTTAATTCCTTCATAGCTGCAGTGCTTGTACAACATAGTTCACTGGGTATAATGAGTTTTACATCTGAACCTGACTGAACCAAATCAGAATTTATTTTAAGAAAGATTTTTAACACCAGAAATAGGAACTCAGTTAAGCTGGTAAATTTAATTAACAAACCCAAACACTGGGATACTAGGCACACTACGTCACAGATAAATCTAATTACATATTGTACCCGGTGTTTAAATTTAAATATTGGACATATTTCAAAAAGCATGTTTATATTGGACACAACTAAAATTCTTCAGAATTAAATTTAATTTTTACGAGCTCTATGGTTGGCAACAGATTAGAAACGACGCTCCTTAAGCACCATGATATTACCAGAGTTACGTCAAAACTTGTTTATCTTGGACTGGCTATAAAATTTTTCAAATTAAATTATATTTTTCTCCTGTGAAAAACCAGGTTGTCAAAGGCAATTTCATTTAATCTTGTTTAATATTTCAATATATTCAATTCAAATTATACAGTGACATTGTTTATAGTTTAGATTCTAATCTAATAATTATAAATGTACCAAACAACTGCTATGTCAAGGACACATCAGTTTACCCAGTACAAACATGAATTGCAATTATGTTAATATCTCGCTAATATTATATATTTACATTATTATTATGTGATACATAATCATAAAATCCAATTCAATGATGCATATCTACCTACACTTTAGGGTGACATTTCATAATGAGGTAATTCACTTAAAGTACAGAAGTCATTAGCATTTTTGACTGCTGCACTGTATAAAAGACTATTTGGAAACTCTGCAGTTTGTAAATGTTATGCAAACTGTATTAACATGTTAAATTCCTATTCTAAAACTTACCACTAAATTTTCTTGGTGCAATTTCTAGTGGTCGTCGTTTTCTATTTCGTTTCCTACTATCCATTCTACCATCCCTGAGATCATGCGCTCCTCCGTGCAAATCTAACGTCGTCGGGCGAGGAGGCGAAGGCTTATTATGACTAGATGATTCCTGTAATAATTAAATTGACCAATGAAAATACTTGTACTGGAAACTGAATCTATTGACACACATTTTTCATAATTGCATTTCATTACTTTAAGAATATAAGTTTTGACCTATTCTGAAAACCTATATTAAAACTTCTTTTGTTAATATTTTTGTTTTTATTGACTTTTGGTTTAACTGTGAATTTAAAACTCCAATTTTCTTTTTCATTCAAAAAAAAAGAATGCAAAAGATGACTCAGAACAAAGGGACATTGCACCATTTCATGAAATTTACCTGGCCCTATCTTAACAATTTATATTGGAAAATTTCCAGACTGATACTGTATAAAACCAGATACAGTCTAGACATGAGACATTTTTTCACAAGGAAATTTTCAACAACAGTATTTGTAAGGAAATTTCCTAAAGTATCTAGTGTTCAATGAAATCTATTTCTGGTCACATCTGACACAAGGTCACAAGGAAATTCCCTCTTCCGACTACTGTGTCAATCGGATGTATAAATAGTAGTTTTCCAAAAATACCCATATCATTGAATATATAACAATCACGTGAAGAACAATGGTTCATTTAAATTTTTTTTATGAATAAAATGGATCAAGTTTCATTTTGAATAAGACGACATGGCAGCTTGCCAGTCTGTCATGTGACTGATATAGAACCATCATCCGATATAGCGATAATGTTGTTTACATTTTCATATAATCACAAAATATCAAAATTTTTGTTACACCTTAATACATAATAAATCACCAACTATTTAATCCCTTTACTGCAGGTATTTAATTCATTAAAATTTAACACGACCAGGCAATTAAATTAACTAGACAAATGTCTTAAAACCATTATTACGTAACTGTTGATAAACCATAAGCAATAAAGATGATAAAATTGCGCCACAAAGACATTACAAGCGGCTACAATAGGAAATTTAGGATTACAAATTACCAACAAAAATAAAGCATTAAAAAAAAGCCACAAAAATCTCTACAGGTATACAAAGACAAAGCTACCTGTCACCACTTTAAAATTTCTAGAAAATTCTACAGAAAATAATTTGTTAAATATCTCACCTCGCCAAAACCAGTTTCTGTAAGGCAAACGTTTGAAAGGACAATATGCATAATTGATATGTTTATATCAAAACACACTAAATGTCACACTTTCAAACCAAACTTATTCGTTCCCGAATCTTAAAACACAACCGACCAGACAGCTTTCAACAACATCGAATGAAAACACTTTACACGCTATAGCCTCCACGTAAACATCTGCTGAGCCAATGAAATGCTGATGCAATGCTACGAATACGACCCCGGGAAAACCCTAGAATAACCTCTTTGTTGCATGAGTCACAAAGGTCAACTTTGGTTTTGATTAGCTAAGCGTAGATCGTAAATTGCCAACACAGCACCTGTCATTTTCTCGCAGTCTATCATGAGTTGTAAATGTTTATCAAATGCACTTTAATCCTGACTCATTTACTTATCAAATGACGTATTCTTTACGCATAGAATGTGCAGAAATTATTACAAACCTCCAATTTTCCTGATCATGCCATTCCCGACTTTCATCACGCACTTTCTTGCTGCATTAAAAACATAAAAATCACGTGACAGCAGGTGCGAGTAAATTACTAGGGTCCAGCTATATTTGAAATTTTTATCTTCAAATGATTTTTTGAAATAATAATTAGCTAGGTTATAACTAATATTTTGTTGAGATCTTCAATATTCTGAGAAAAGTATCATATAATTACAAAGAACTCCCAGGATGCAACAAAACAGGGATCTAGCGACACCTATATAAAACCGGATAGATTATACTTGGCGTGCTGTTTGAGCTTTTCTATACCTCGAAAGATCTTCAATAGATTGACTAAGTATAGTTACAGCTATGGAACTCCCCAAACCGCCCGACGGTAGGTTTAACAAATTCATTTAAGCCCCATTTTATTAGTAATAAAATGAGAACAACAATCTAACATTTACATGATTTAGTCGTAGGTACTGCCTCAGTCACTCTGTGTCATTTATGATTTAATACTGATAGTGATACTCGTAGTCATACGCTGTTTGGACGTCTCGTTTTATAGCATATAATTAAATTAAAATTATTGCCTGTTTTAGTGTGTAGCGAGCTAATTGTACTAGTCGCTAGCTGCTGTTAAAGAGAAGTAGAAGAATTAGATTGATATTCATTCGTTCATTATAATATATCACCAGACATCGAAATGTATTGACTATAGATTGTAATACTTTCTAGATTCTAGTCAGTCTAGACCAGAGCTAGTCCTAGCTTTATGACCCTACTATGGCTTGCCTAGGGCGAAGCCGTAGGGTCATAGTTCATGCAGTGTAAAAATCAGTAGAAGTTGGCGTCTTTCAAAAACACTCACCGTGTGTCAAAAAATTCAATAAATTCAAAGCAGTTTTGTTTCCTTCTTTGTCTATGATACTTCTTCTGTTTTCTGTCACTTTAACCTCGATTAGTACTCCTCAAGGTTACTTCTAGACCACAAATCCACTACCACTACGATCAACGCAAAATTTCCTTCTTGCAGACTTCATTTGGCAGGATATGACGTCACATTTATCAGCGACAATCTGAAGAAATTCGGATAGGATGAACTAGTCGAAAACTACTCCTTACTCGTATCGCTAGATTTTCCGCCCACCAATCCGAGTATGAACTATGACCCTAATGCTTCGCCCTAGGCAAGCCATAGTAGGGTCATAAAGCTAGGACTATCTAGACCAGAGCTAGACTAGAGTATCATGAAATCGTGAAATACTGCACTCTGTAGCAATGAACAAATGTATTATAAATATGAGCCGAATATGAGGCAGGGAATCCCAGGCATAGATTACGATGTATCAAACATTTTATAGGAACAGACATTCGCTGAAACTATATCAAAGTTAGAAGTTAAATAAAAATGTGAAAAAATTGTCAGAATATTCTCAACTTGGGAACTCTTAAACAGAGCATATAGTATTAAACAGGTTCTATTGTACTAAAAAAGAAAGATTCGGATAAACCGGCCTCTTAACTAAGACTTAAGTCTTTTAAGACAATTTATTAAACTGACAAAAGGAGAGCTTCCGTTGTTAATTATAGATGACCTTCCTATGGCAACCATATATAGAGGATCTAGTCAGCTGAGGAGAAAGTGTTGTTTTACGTTTTTAAATAAATATGGCCCCCTGCATTAGAGGCCACACAGTCGGGGAGGCCAGACTGGGTAGTATTTGATATTTATCTATTTTTAAATAAATACTTTCTCACCAGCTGACTATAGGATATAAGAAGTCATACTTGGTACACCACTTCATCATTTTGCTGCCCATCTCAGTTGATTTTAGTAATAGCTTCAAACTAGCATTTAATCAAAACAATTAATAATAAAACCTTGTACTGCACTGAGTGTTAAATATGCCTCAGGAGAAGGTACAAAACAGCAGAACTTTTATTTAAAATTTAATCCAACTTCAATGTACCAGTGCTATAGTTCCAGTGAGCATTAAGTTTTCATGAAATTAATCCTTCTTTGTAATATTTATTGACTAGAATAGGGGGATAGTCCTGTAGGTAATTAAATTTAATGACATATTCAGCCTGTTGCTTTTTTATCTTTCAGATTTTGACCTGAAGAATATAATAGACAAGTTAGCCAATTTTGTAGCAAGAAATGGACCAGATTTTGAACAGATGACAAAACAGAAACAGAAAGATAATGCCAAGTTTTCTTTTTTATTTGGCGGCGAACATTTCAATTATTACCAGTACAGAGTTACAACGGAGCAAGCCAGTAAGTCAATACCTGTAAATAAGGATGTGATTGTTTTTGTGGTTCTGGACAATTTTTTCTGAAATGTCTTCATAATCTCTATTTCGCTTGAAACAATTTTTAAATGATACCTGCAGGACTGTACAAGAAAAACATGTCAGTGCTAGTTTTTTCCTTCTGTCTTCAGAAATTATAGAAACAGATTTCTTTAATATTCGCTTGAATAATGTACCTTATTTATGTAGTACCATTATATTATTTATTCAAATAGAAGTTCGACTTTGGCCAATTAGAATTTAAAAGTTTTAGATTGAATTCAAACAGAGTTTGTAATGAAACAATGTAGACTAAGAGACAACTAGGAATGCACAAACACTTATGGGATGTATAAAAAGATAAACTTTAGAAACTTAACTAGCAGAGGGATTGTGGCTAGCAGTTATCATGATCATCTTCTACAGTATGTTGGTATCTGTGCTTATAGTCATAAATCAACAGAAGCAGAAAATGGCTCAGCAACAACAGATGTTGATACAGCCACCTCCTGTTCAAACAGCGCCATGGCAACCGCCTGGACCGCCACCCAGTGCACAGTTACTAGAACTAGATCAACAGTTGGCTCAACACCAGCAGCAAATGGAAGCTCAGATTAAACAGAGTGAACAAAATCTAGCAGCACAGTATCAGAGTCTCATACAGCAACAACAGGTTTGTAGGAATTGATAATTGTGATGTTTAAGAGTCTTTTAGCTTTTATAGAGATACACTGCTTGTATGGTTGTGTAGAAGGAGGTACTTCTAAAAGAAAATAAATTGAAGTAGGCTAGTGGTTTTTTTTTTTTTTTTTTGTCAATTCTTTTACAGTAAACCATAATGAGATATTTTCCAAATAGCTTTTAACATATTTTTATGAAAAAAATTGAAAATATATTGTAGATGGCGATGTTTTCTCAAAAAATCTGTTCCTTCGTGCCAGATAGACACAGCTCAGGAAAGGTCTTGAGTATGTGGAAAGCTCTGACATAAATGTAAAAGTTTTATGAAAATTATTAAATTATGAAAACAGTTGATAAAATATATGATTGTGATGCACCTGCATCTCATTATATTAAATCCTCTCGTTTAAGTTAAAATAGAAACATTACAGCATGAGTATAGTAGTAGTTACTAAAACAGTGACTGATTTACGATTTATTCTTTTCTTTGATATTCGCTGTAAATGTATTAAAGGATCGGCTTTAAAGATCCACTGAGAATGTGCAAAATGTTTTAAACATTTTAGCGCTTGTTTAAGCACACGCATGCCGTATGGGTAAGCTGGCATTGTTTTGAATACACAGTCTTGGTTGTATTGATCGATAGGAGGCTTTGTTTTTGTTCTGTTTTATGTTCTGAGTTTTATTTGGTATTAAGGGTACCAGGAAAAAAATTCAGTTTCTGAACATTTAATGTAATTGCGTAAAGCAAATTAATACAAATATTAAAAGTATATCTCGAAGATGTACTGGAAGTCATTGCTGGTGCTACTTTTTCTATGTGCCTCAAAACAAGGCACTATTTGTTGAACTGCAATATTTGCTTAGATTAGAGGTAGATATAGGCCCTTTATCACTCTGAAACATTACTATCATTCACATATTAATTGGAAAAACTTTGTATACCTGTACAAGGAGCATTAATTATCCCTCTGTAAATCCCATGTATGATAATTTTACAAATTGTCTCCCTCACTATTTCCAGGTTGAAATTGAAGAAGCTATACAAAAGAGACAATACGAGACGATGGTGACATTATCAAAACAGTGTGAGCTAGAAATATCCGAACTAGACAATATTGTCCAGCCCATCATCTCATCATGCACAAAAGAGGCAATTTCGGTATAATACAGCTTTTGCTTTTTTCTCTTTAATTTGAAAGTTTTACCTGTGTATATAAGATATGTTGTAAGGAGAGTGTTAACAGCAATGTGATGCTTCCCATATATCTACTGTAAGCAGAAAATATGCGACTGTTTTATTTGCGGGAAAAGATTCCAGATTTCGGACTTCGGCTACCTGCACGCAAATAAATATTTTGAGAACTACAAAATTTTAAATTGTGGAAAGCTTTTGATCAATTTGTTAAGCTCACATGTTACTCATTAAGTTAAGTACTATTTATTTATTTAAAAAAAAAATAAAACTGACATATGTTTGACTTACTTTCTTGTTTTACAGAATGGTAAAAATTGGATATTTACTCATAATATCACCCCAGAGCATGGAAGCCTGATTTGCATGTATTTAAAAAACAGGTAAGAGACGTTTAATTAGAAAGTATGTTGGAAAATGTTTTGTTCTCTCTTTACCTTAGTTATGCCAGCATACTACCCCTCTTCCCCACAATTAGACTTTACTCCCCCATAACAGATGTACGTCATAACACCTCTCCCAAGTTGTATTTTATTCTTTTACAGAATCGTAGACAAGAATGCCCCATTTGAACTACGACTGTATTTGATCTATTTGATCAATGATGTGCTTCATCATTGGTAAGGTTAAATTTTTATAAAATTCATTTAATGCTTTATACTACATGGACCGCATATAATTACAATCTGAAAACTTTGTTATAAAGTTGAGAAAAGATGAATTCATAAAGCACTATCGATTTGTGTTAAGCTTAAAAATATGCTTTATTAAAGCACATTTTTGGAAATCCAAGAATTGAGCATAGATAAGTATATTATATAATTATGATATACATATATATATATTTTTTAAATAAGCAGATAAATTATGTATAACATTACCATTTCAATCAATAGCACATTATTAACTCGCCTTGCATGACCGGTACTCTTGTATAAGAGGTGGAGTGTTGAGGTCAAGGTTTCTCATGTCTGGTGTGTGTACATGCATCGTGAACAGTTGGTATGATATAATATAATATTATGCATCTGTCCAAAAATTAAAATTGAATTTTAACTAATTTATATCATTTATATTTATACAGTTAGCATGGCATTATACAGTATACTTATAACAAAAATCGGGACAAGTTCAATAATATATTGTAGCTACATCTTATTGTCATGATAAAGCATTTTTTATTAAAGAATGAAAAGTGTGATGTATTGTTCTTTCTAGTACACGTAAAGGAGCAGAAGATTTGAAGAAATCCATTGAAACTATTGTTATTCCAGTCTTTTGTACGGCTCACGTTGGCACTGATGTAGAAAAGCAGTTGAAGTTAACAAAACTATTACTTTTGTGGGAAAAGAATAAGTATTTTGATGTAAACGTTTTAGAGGTTAGTGGTTTTGTTATACCACTGCACTTTGCTGTAACATTTTTACGCAATATTAAAATTTCACAGTCACATGACTAAGTGAACAGACATGAAATAAAAAATGGGCATGCCTGAGCAACTGAATATGAATTGGAGTCTTACATCATGAGATTGCTAATTACGCAAATTTATGCAGTGTCAGAGATGATTCAAAGTAATTAGAAATCAAATCCAAAATTTAGAAGACTGGGACAATCTTTTCTCACATATGGACCATTATTGTCGGGGTCATATAAACGTCTGACAAATGTTTCCTTATTTCATGAATCATAAGACTGTGAAGAGGCATGCTCAAAAGGGAGTTCACACTTATCAACAACACGTCCAGGAACATAATTCAGAATCAATTATTATAAGATTATATAACCAAAAATGATTGAATACCTTTCACATCGCAAGAGAACAAATGCATGTTACATAAGTACTATGTTTCACTTACAGTCAACTATACATTTCTGTGCAAATACAAGACATTTGATTCCAAATGTGGGTGCAGCTTGAGGTATTGTAATAAATTTTTTATTAAGCAGAAACAACTCCACTTTTAGATAACGAGAAAGTGAGCACAGTATCATATCTTTATAGTAACTTGCTTACAAATACATATCAACAAAACTGCAAAGACTTAGAAAAAATAGAATATGATCTCTGGAATTATGCGATATCCAGACCGGAATAATTATTCTATCATTTTCTATATTTGATGCCAATGTACTATCGAGGAATATGCAAATAACACCAGACTTCACATGTTTTACAGCTTTTATCATAAATTATTCTATTCAAGTTCTCTAGTGATGTGAAAGATATTCAATAACTCTTAGATACAATTTGTATAATGACTGCTTCTGAATTATGTTCCTTGACCTGATGGTCACCAGTGTGAATTGCTTTTGAGCATACCTCTTCATGGTCCCATGATTCATGAAATAAGGAAACTTTTGTCAGGCACTTATGTCCTTGACAATAAAAAAACAATGATTGTACGACAGGAATGTTAACTTCATTGAAATCATATTGATTCAGTGAAAGGTAATCCAAATGTAATTTTAATGAAAACAGTCGTGTGCTGTGACTGAAATCATTGTGCTAAAAGTAAATTTTACATATGAGATAATTATGCAGTGTTCTAAAATCACAACTCTCCCTTCAGCAAATGAAAGATCCCAGTCAAGCACTGTCGAATTACCAGGCAAGTTTAATAACGCAGCATGCTGACATTGTGACTCAGATCTCGAATGACATCAATGACAGATACGGCTGCTTACAAAAACAACATCAAGAATTTGTTTCTCATATCAACACGCAGCTGCAGCAGCAAACACAGCAAATTCAACAGCAAAGACAGAGACTCCTGGCTGCACAAGGTATTGCTTCACAATTTGCAATTCAGTGTAATGAAGTCATTTCTGAAGCGAATTGAGGTCAATCAGTACAGAAATTGATGTTTCAAAATTCTGGTGTGAATTTATTGTATTTCCAGCAGCAGATTTGTCTCCGTCTGCTGTAAGGCAAAATGCATTATTTTGTAAGTAACATCAAAATAGGGCATATGTGGTTGGATTGGATTAAATCTCCAATGTGCAGCTCTAGAAAATTTTTAAAAATGCATTTTTAAGCATATTAATTTGTATGTGACTTTTGAAATGTCTATGCAATTTTATGTCTAACTTTACTTGTAAAGCTAAATTTTGTCTTGTGCACCGATTCACATCTTGTACTCATTTCATTTGTTCATGTGTTTTTTAGCAGCCATTCCTCCACCATGCTCACAGGCAGGACCACTGGTAAGGTTAATATTTGATATCAAATAACCTGATAACATTTACATCTTGTCAATCACTGGCAGAAAGCAAAAGCTTGTAGTGCATGCGGTAACTGACTACCACATATTAAGTAAATCTACATGTTACTATAATCGTCACTGCTACAAAAGAATGATGCAATAGATGCAATAGAGCCGCCATTGTGATCACTGCTTGAACCCAAACGTTCACGGCATGTTTAATTTGTGAACGAACAACGATGCAGTTCTTTGTGAGCTAGCTTGATTCCATTCACAAAACCAACTTGCTAGGCTCCATGCAGGGATCACCAAACATTTCAATGCTACCCATGCTGGTTCTAGGAGACAGTTTCGCTAAATTTTATTTTACCATTTTAAAATAAGATATTTGCTACTTTATATTATAAGATTGTTATAAAGTAAATTAAACACTGGCCATTCAAAGAAAATATTGGCAAGTTGCAACTGCACACTGTAAATTATTATATATTTCTTACAGCCTCCACCACCTGGCCCAGGTCTTCCTGGAACATTTGACCCTACTAAGCCACCACCAAATTTTAGCCAGCCACCACCAGGATTCAACCAGCCACCACCTCCACAACAGTTTGATTACGGTCATGGTGAGTGACTTTTTATCCATGTGACATGTAATGGTATCATAGATTTTTTTAGCACAGTGTTTCGGAAGGCGGTTACTCATTTCAGGAGTTTCCCCGAATATAGTATTTTTTTTAATTGCTACTGTATCGTGTAAGGTCTTTTTCAAGCATAGACCTCAGCTATATTCAAGTCAACTAGTATTTACATTTATTATCAAAATGTTTGAAATTGGAGTAAGTAAGGAAGCACAAATTATCTATCAGCATCATCTTTCTGACAAATCGAAGTATCATTACACTATGCAGTAACAATTTAATGACGCATTGATAAACATAATCATGCTCTAATTTTGAATTTCATAATAATTTGGATTGCAGGTTCAACTAATTTAAACAGATAATTGCCTTCTTAACAGTGACTTGAATAACCAGATAGTCATCGGTGTAATATTCTAATGTACAATATGTCAATCTGTAACTTGTATGTCATTTTGAACACACCTTGACATCAGATGTCTGTTTTTTTAGGCCAAGCACCACCAGTTGTCCATGACTATGGACACGGACATGCTCCTCTGCCATTACCAGATCTCAGCAAGCCTCCACCTGGGTTCCCTCCTCAGCCTCCAACAAGCGATGTTGATTTAATGCCATCTGTACCATACTTTGATTTGCCTGCCGGATTGATGGCACCACTTGTACAGGTAGTCTGTCGTTCAGGAGAAAAAACATGGTCGCTAATTATTCTATCTTGCTGAAATCGGCATGTTACTTTCAGTTTACACTGATATTGGTGTCTTGTTTAGAAAAGTGTTTGCTTAACATAAAACTGACAATGACACATGTACGTTTTAGTTGGAAGATCACAAGTATATACCACTCGATCCTAAGGATATCCGTCTCCCTCCTCCCTGTCCCCCTAATGAACGGTTGTTAGCAGCAGTTGAAGCATTTTACAGTCCGCCCTCTCATGAACGACCCAGAGATGCGTAAGTGTTGCCAAAAACGTATTTGAAATATTAAATATTAATTATATATTAGTGTGTCAAGTTATTTATCATTTTCTTTTAGTGCAATGATAATTTCTTATCCTGTTTCGTTGTTATGAAATGTCTAGTGTTTGTTATCACTGGAAAGCATATTAACATTTGTAGTCGAAATGTATGATTTGCCTAAAGGATCCAGTTCATTCTCCCTAATTGCCAGTAAATGTTGTGCTTGTTAAATTTCAAATTGAGAAACTGCTTTCATGGTTTTAGAGAAGGATGGGAGAAGTTGGGCTTATTCGAATTCTTTAAAGCAAAATCAAATGCAAAGAAAATATCTGGTGATCAGGCGAGTCCACCTAGGTCACGATCACCATCATCGTCAAGCTCAGATTCTGAAACACGATCCAAATCTAGGTCACCTCCACCCAGGAGACGAAGAAGAACGGGTTATTCCAGGTGTGTAGTCTATATTCTGTAAATCAACAATTGTATTTTGTACTAAAAACATATAAAGTTTTGAAACCACATTTAAAATGTAGGCTGCTCTTACCTAGAAGATTATTATTAAACTTAAGGCCTGTTCCCACTATGCGCGCTTAGCTACCAAAACAGGCTAAGTGCGCTAAACTGGTATAATGGGAACACACACTCACTTTAATTTGAGCGCGCTCAAGGAAAAATTAAAGCCACCTACCC
>JAOXYB010040384.1:0-13106 GCA_028565635.1 Phoronis ovalis | reverse complement strand
AATAAGCATTCATTGTTGTATAAGCTGACCAAATTTAATCCCGATACTAAGTACAGAACCATATCTAATAAACGGGCCAAGTTGTGCATAGGAACTCTTCCCAGATCTCTAGTTTCTTTATTAAATGTTTGTGTATATTTCATTGTCAGGGCAGTTTTAACACCATGTCATCATTGAATCCAGAAAGTTAACCAGTACACAGCTCAATGTAATGTTTCACAATTTTATTAGAAATATTTGTGCATGCTTTTGTAAGAAACCAGAAAGTCAACCAGTACAGCTCAAAGTAATTTTTTCACAATTTTATTTGAAATATTTGTGCATGCTTCTGTAAGAAACCATAAAACCTCGATATAATTTTGAAAACCTCAACATAATATAAATATAATCAGTATCTACTGGAAAGTCTTACTAATTTCTTGTAATCTTTTGACATATTGATTTTTGCTTTAGCAAAGCTATTGTTATCATATTTCTTGTTACTTGTCAGTCAGTTCTAGGCACTTGTTCTCTTCATCCAATAGTGTTGCATAAGATTTTTTTCTTGTTTACCCTCCTGGTGATAGTTTTCTATGAAGCTGCATCATTTTTACGTTAATTTTTGCTTTACTGTACAAAATTATGACATTTCTATATATGCCAAATCAAAAACATGTTTGTAGAATATGTCAAATCGAAAAACATTTTTTTAGAAATGGGCAAGGCATCCCATTATGCACACTAATGAAGCATGTAAATTGGTTAATTGCTGTCTTTATTTGGAAAACCACATAATGATATTTGATGCAAGCATATGCTGTTACAGCTTTGTGGCTTATCCATATACTACCAATCAATACATGTGTGTTCACTGTCACCAGTTAAGTTTTTTATGATCACAATAAGCACACACAAATTTTAAATTCAGCTGTGTTAAGACTGTATACACTAAAAATTATATTATTAATTATTGTTCTATCACTCTTTTGAATAGAATTTAGGATATAAAAACAGTGATTGCTTATATTTTGATGTACTGATGCAGTAACATGAATCAAGCCCCTAAAAAATATTTTTATATGTAAGCAAAACAGGCTAAAACCATATTGAACCTCTTACCATGTAGCCAGGTTTGCAGATTTCTTTCTCTGTGAGAAAAGCTTTTTTAAATTAATTTATTGCAAAAAAAAAATACAAAAAATAAACAGAAATAAACAGAATTTAAACAATTACAAATAAAGAAAATTTGCACAATTACAAGTAAGATAATGCATTGACCAACTTACTTTATTTAATAAGGTCTATGAAACCAAGATCCAGGGGCATTGTAATTATTATCCCCTGAAGTTTGTTTTTCATCTATACTACTAAATCTAGAGTGTCCGTCTGTCACTCTTTCCATCAAATATCTTCAAAACTACATGTAGAATCATAATCTTTTCACACATCGTAGGTATCAACGATGGCTCGGGTTCCTCAAATTTTGGGGTCAATCGGTCAACGGTATCATATTTAATGGAGCTTTTTTGAAACTCTTGCATCATTATTTTTTGCCTGTGAGAGTCACGTGAACATGTCTGAACTCGGCCTTACGTGACCGACATCTCTATCAAGATCTGTGGTTTACCACGGGTACCGTCTAGTATAATATTAAGTGAACATGCTTGAACCCCAGGGGGGATTCCTTAGTGTATGGAGCAGACAGTGATGCTTGCCCAGGGCACTTTTTCTGACGAATTTTGGTATATTTCGGGGTTCGCTCCTGTGGTATTTTTCAGGTGTAGTTTTTTGAGGTCTAGTCAAGAACTCTTTTGGAAAGGTATATTTCGGGTCTACTTTTCAAGCAAAATAGTGTACAATTCCTAATAAAACAAATAACGAATGCACTGTACACTATTTATGACATTGTATGTTGATTCCACATATTGACTGCTGGTATATTTCACAATACGTTTTTGAATTTTTGGTGTATTTCGGGGTTCGTTTTTGAACTTTTGATATCTTATGGTCCAAATTTCCACATTTTTGGTATAGAGTTACCCCAAAAATTTTACTCTCAGTGACACACCCCTACCCCAAAATATATGCAAGAGACCACCCGGGCTTGAACCATAGTGGACTTCTTACCAGTGTTGGAGAGATAGATTTTGTGAATCCGATATTCAAGCTGTTTACTGGGATTTTTGGACTATTCTCTGTTGGAAACAGTAGGGGAAATTGATCTGAAAAATGGGAGATCTTATCCTACTTTATAATTTATAGTTTTCTAATAAAAATACAGAAACCAAACTTTTGATTACTCATAGTTCTATAACTCATTTTATCCTATGACAAAATATGAATTATATCCCAAGAGTTAGAGTTTGCATCTTATGAGTTTTGTGCTAACTGACATTTCGCTAATTTTTGAATTTATCAGGATGAACCCCTGCACTAGAGGGTACAGCTATTAAAAGTTAGCATTACAAGTGGCTACTACATTCATTCATATTATTGATAGTCCTGTTCACAGGTCCTTCAACTGGTCATTGTAAACAGTTGATTGTTTACTGCTATTGTGAACTGAGAAAGCTTCATGAAAAGACAATATCAGAAATTCTGCTTAGGAATAGTGCAGTTATAACAGAACTCATGAAACTTTCACTAGTTACATGTCTAATTTTTGTCTCACCTGTTGTGTCATTTTTCATTTTCAGAGATCCACAGGATGATGGCAATGGTAAGTACAGCATTTTATATTCTTTTCATTTTGGATTTCTTCTGTTTTCTTCCACAATGTTAGATATGATTTATGTTTTGGAAATATAACCATATTTTTCTTTTTCAGTTTGATTAGTTTCTTTGCCAGAAATATTTAAAATTCTGTTGTCTACAGTAACTTCATTTTAAATGTCCTTATTGTTACATTCAGATACCTAATACTCTATGTTTAATTTGCCAAAAATTATCTTTTGAAATAATGGAAATGATAACATTATATGTAATCTGATGAACACTTTATAATACATGGTTTTAATTTTCATTGCTGTTATTGCACAAGATAGCCTTTGACACTCTGTTTGCTACAATGGGCAGAATTACAGAGTGAAAAGTAAAAGATGATGCTACACCATGGTAGAGAGCTCCAACTCTTTCAGATCCAGTATTTCCATATTGCATTTTCCTGATTGAAAGTTCTCAAAATTATAGTACTTATTTCTTGAAAGAATTTTTTAAAAGTTCAATTTTTTTTAGAAACATGTATTCTTAATAGTTTTCATGAAATTCATACATATTTTAGTGCATCTATTGGAATTATCCAAACTTTCTCATAGTTACCAACTTATAATTAATTTACCAGCTGTTTGGGCCTGTTAAATAATTTTCATATATTTATAGATATTCAAAACATACTAAAGTAGTACTACAGTATGACACAGGAAAGCGTTGACATTTTTGTGCTGTTGCAGAAAATACATAAATAAATAAGAAGTATTATTGTTCTGTGGTGATCAACATTGGATTTTCCAAGTTTGTACTTTGCTTCACAGATCAGCCCTTTAGCAGTAATGAACAGTGCGTAGGCCCATATCTGGACTTTCTTGCCACTGAAGCACTTAGATATCATTCACTTGCTGCAGCATGATTACTGTATCCCATTTCCATGATTACTGTATCCCAATAAAACGGCACACCATGCCCCGTCTCTTGAAATTAAAAAATCTCGCTCAGGCATATATGCATGTCATAAGATATTAGACACTGACACGCACATGTCTTGATTTATTTTCTTAATATGTGCAAAATGTACTCTTTTTAGATATACAATAAATACATATTATTATTTAGATTTAGTTTAATCTAAATCCAAAAATGTCCATGGTTTTCTGTGTCATACTGTAGTTCTTCTAGACTACACTTTGAAAAATTTCAAGGAAAACTTTTACTTTTTGTTTATACAATATCTCTTTTTAACAACTTATTTCTTTGACATACCACCTTTACATTATTTCTGCAGTGTTGCATAAGACTGCTTTTAGGAACAAAACTCTTAGCCAAAACTTGTACATAAATCAACACAATTACTTAAAGGAATGTTTTTAATGTTTTCCTATGTTTTGACAAATATGTGTCATTTGTTACATGCCTAACAAATTAGGACACAATTTAAGAATTAGAATGACCTCTATTACATTGGGTAAAACTTTAACTTTTACTTTTAAAGGTTAATGTGTTATAAATAGTATTTAGTAACAAATATGGAAATAAAAAATAAATGTAACTATCAAAATCTTTATGTAAAGTTTTGAGGGTTATTCAGTTACTACATTTGTCAAAATAAGTTAGATATAGCAATATCAGCCATTAACTTTTCTCTCTAATATTTTCATTAAAATGCATACTAATAAATACATACTGCCCTATGAAATGTTTTGAACCATCAATTTTTTAGCATACAGGGACATTGATTCATTTATTAAGATGTTTACATAATATCAATCTACTGTTTTATTTTTTATTTATTAAACAGTTTTATGCTATAATAACTGATAAAAAGAAATTAATTAATTAATTCACGAAATAAGAATATCATTTGTATTATGGTTACTTGTAATCGGAAGAAAATGAACTGCTTATAAGTCATTATGTACTATAGTTGATTCTCTGCCAGGAAATGAATTATTGGTACCATTATTATTCATTCATGTTCATATGGAAATCAGTCTCAAATATAAAGGATTAGAAATAAAACATTGAAAATAATTAAAACATACATTATTTATTTCTGTCCAAATTAACGGAGATAATTTCTACTCACATATAGAGAAACCTGTATGATAACATTTAATTTATAGTTAACCCCTTTCCTTCCGAATTTTGCGCCGAAAGTGATTGGATCCTTTTCACTATTGTAGGCTTTACCTATACAAGTTATAAAAAAAATCAAAAAATAAGAATGAAATCATAATCTGTTTCCATGGATATCGTTTTTAATAGAAATTGTTTTATTACTTCAATTTTTTCACAACTTACCAAAATTAATGATTAAGTTAGAACTAAAATGGTAACAGCTGGTAAACATACATTTCAAGTGTTTTAGTAGCATTTTGACACTTGGAATACTTGCTGCAGAGTTGTCTCCCTTGTATCTGGTGCAATTGCACTTATGAATTACCTCCCCTGAATTGTTGTCAAACTGGAAATGACAGTAATATCACAATAAAAGCATAGAGCAAATTATGGTTTAAGATAAAAATATTTTTTATTTTCTTTATAAGATCAAAGTACATTATAGGGAATTTAAAATTTGTAAAAAGCTGGTGTGATATTCTAAGGATTTATTAATTATGCAGTATCATCCATACCATGTGTAATTTGCAGTAATTTGCTATGTTACTGTATCCCCCTTCACAAACGGAGACAAAATCCCTCATCTTTCTTGGAGTACTACACCCAGAAGAACACAATTATTAAGTATGCGCCTTTGTTGAATTTCAAGGACGCAATAATGAGCATTTATATTATCTTTTACATTACATCCAGTCACATGAATGGTATGAATTACTAGGGGTGCAAATCAAGCATAATCCACACTGGATTAAACCAAAAATTGCGATATTACATTTTCATGAGAATTTTAAATGTCCGGTAATTAAGAACCTAGACACATTTAACTACTGCACTGTCCGAATCATTAAACTTGCCATACGTTCATGTTGATAATAATTGAAATCTTCCCAGCCAATATATAGTCACTTGGAAGGTAATGGGTTAAACATTTGTGTTAAGAAACTGACAAAACATTGCATTACTAATGGCAGTTATTTCTTTGCTGTATTGATTTGTTACCTTGCAAGCCCCTAATTATCAAACATTAATTTAGTGTACCTTGGTACAAATATTACATATCTTTCAGATATCATTATATTATTACACTGATATGAAAAACTATTCACCAACTATAACTTATCATCAGAGTCCAGCCCAAACTGTATTTTTTTTGTTCCCCATGCTTGTAATAAGGTATCTATGCAAGCTCATAATGTTTTTAAAATATTTGCAGTATAATTTCTCAATTCATAAGCTCCAAAATGCATTCACTCTCCCTCTTTTTGGGTTTCATAACTCCTTTATTCTAGCTTTTGGCATAAATTGTATACTCTCTTCGAGGTTTTTCTTTTTCTGTGCATTTACTAAAACAGATCATATTTATTGACTAAATGTGGCAGGTAAAGACTATTTAAAGGCCTTTCGTAGATAACTTACTATTCACACAGCCTCTTTTTTAAAGATGGCAAATCTTAGAATTCATACCTCTAGCCCCATTATATCATATTTTCAATGTGTATATATATGCTTACAAAAGTTTGCTCCTATGCCCTTTAAATTGAAACTAAATTTCATAAATCAGGCTAATTATATTTTTATCAAAATTTAATCAAACATTATCAGAATAGGAACTCAGTATCGAAAAACATCATTTTAGATTTTATGAAAGTCTAAGATACCTCCAAAAAAGTAGAAAAAATGTACCAAACAAAATATGAATACTTTCTTATATATATGTTGTAGAAAATTATGTTAGAGTGGACTTAGAGATGAGAAATATAACAAACAAGCATGTTGGTGATCAAGTAAAAATTACATGTGAAATAACCGGTCACCCTACTCCACGTTACAGATGGACACATAATGGGGAACATATACCACATCATAGTGGATCAAGGAGATCTTACAGGACTATAGCATGGGGTTCCAGGTTAGCATGGATTTATTTAGCAATCGTGATTCTTATGTTGTGTATCTGTTCATACTGGATAAAGAATCATTTTCTTTAGTAACTTGGCGAAAAACAAAATTTACTCCTAAATCTAAGTAAAACAAACCAGCAACTTATATCAACTGACAAATTTAGAAAAATCTCATTTTAACGCATCACAAAAAATTTATATTTGAACAGGAATTTTACAATGCAAAATGCAAAAATGTACTATTTACAGTGTAGGAATATTGCTGTGACTGTTATATCTATGAAATGTGAAAACTATTACTGTTATTAGCAAATTATATTAATTATCAAATAACTGTGCATAACATTACTTTGTATAGGTTGAGAATCAATACTATACAGAAATCTGATGAAGGCTGGTATACCTGTGAAGGTAGCAACCTGTTTGGAAGACGTACCTCGTCTGCATTTATACATGTCAGCACAGGTATGATAAAAGTTGAATAATAATAGCATATCAAATAATTAAATCAAGGCGATAACTCCCTCTTGAAAAATGCCATCCTTACATTCTTGCAATTACTTATCTGTTATAATTTCTCCATGTAAATAATGTCTGGGGTAACAATGTTTACACTTGATTTACAACTATAAATATATAGGTTTTCATGTACATCTTTTCTGTAATACATTTCTGGGACTTCTCTCAACGTAACTTCATCATCATCTTACGTATTTTTGTTTCATAGCCCCTCGTCCAAGTTCAGATACCAGACCTCCAGATCCTGACTTCACAATACCAGACATGACACCTGACAGAGAGACACCCTATAGTCCAAGGTAACCAATGTTACACTAAAGCAGCATTAATCTTTTGTATTATTATTTTTCTTATATATTTTTGATTATGTTATTATTGTTAAATTCAAAAAAAGAATTTCAAAATTTCTGTGGAACAAGCAGAATTGAGGCAGATTGAGTAAGTCTTTTCAGCTGTATTAACTTTACCATTTGTTTTTATTTATCTTTTGTTTTGCAGAGACGATGAGGAAGATGATGGCCCTGCATTCTGTCAGACCTACCAAGGTGTTAGCTGTCAGAGGCATGTTGGTAACAAAAGTATTTATGTCACGTCGAGATACACCCAGTCCGATGAAGAGAAAAAATTAGCAGGTAAACATATATTGGTTAAAAAAGAAAGTGCATTTTACTGAATAATACATGTGCAGAGATTAGGGGTCATAGGTTCCTTTATTTTTTTAAATAGACCAACTTGTTGTAATGTTATCATTTTGTTGAAACATTGACACTATATATAGCATATAATAGCATAATGTCTGACTGTATTTATTAACTACAAATTCTAACATAGATTATATAGGTTTTTTGTCTAGTTGATAATAATAATAATATATGTTAATTTCAGACAAATATCTATGATACAAATAAAAATAAAATATTACGTGTCATGAATGTTTGAATATTTATGTACACATTTAGAACAAATTGCCTTGCATAAGTAAAATTGCACACACTGTTACTGCAACATAATTGTAGTGCAGCTAGTTGCAATAAATCAATTTTATGTCTTTTTATGTAGCTGCCTTTGCTGTAATTTATGACTCCAGTGATCTGTCTGAGAGATGTTCCAGATACGCTATCCCTGCGTTATGTTATAATGCATTCCCGCTATGTGATGAAACTTCAAATCCTCCAAAACAGAGACAGATTTGTCGTGATGAATGTGAATTACTGGAATCAAAAGTGTGTAAGACAGAATTTGTGCTAGCTAGGTCGCACTCTATTCTAGGTAACTATAATTCTGTCTAATGGAAACACTGCAAATTTAGTATTAGTTATTGCATACACAAATGGATGCAATGGAAATAAATACACATTTAATAGATATGGTTTGGATTTCTTCCTGGACCGCCATAATCATAATCATAATCTTGATACAGCATCATCAAATGTGTTTCATCTGGCAGTAAAGTACAGTTTACTCTTAACTTTCATATTTAAGATAAATAATACTTATCTACTAACTGAGGTTTTTGTTGCTTCACTTGTAACTGTTGAAAATTTAGGGGTTCTATAGAGCAGGTAGCATCACCTGGCCAAGAAGTTTCATGTGAAATTAATTTGTATTGCAGAGAACCAGCTTGTATTGCCACAGTGCTCTCAGCTACCATTATCAGGTTCTGTAGAAGCTATCAATTGCATACGACTTGGTGTGAAGAATGATGATAGGTACATCAACAAAGGTAAAACATGAGATAAAAATGCCAAATTATGTCTATATATGTACAAAATATGTGAATATTTTGTGTATGCCTGTTGTGTTTATGTGTAAAATAATGTTTGTTAAATTTGATTTAAATATAACCTGATTCATCTGCAAGCTAAGCTTTAAAGTAACCAATAGAAACCGTTGTCTACTTTCAGATCATAAATGCTACAATGGCTCGGGACAAGACTACAGGGGCACTGCTAATACAACCAAGTCTGGATATAAATGTCAAGAATGGGGAACAAGCAGTCCCCATCCAGCACATGTCTTCTACTCTGTCTCCAAGTATCCAGAAATAGGTATGCAGTTAGATATGGGATAAATTAATGTCTGTCAACTACAAAGTATATCTAAATTTTCAGTTTATTTTAGCTGCACGATAACAAAAAAAATAAAGGAGTTTTTTGTTCAATGTATTTCAATGGTATTTTTGCAGGGTATTCTTAGATAAACTAAACTTGAAGAGAGCAAGTTTGGTATTGAAATAAATCTTGCAACATGGCTTTGTTTTTAAAATGTAAAAAGCTTGTGTTGCAAAAATAAATGCTTTGGTAAAAACCGTGTTCTAAAAATATCTCAAATAGGCACATTTTTGTTCAGTTTTGATTTTCCCTGTACTGTATTGAAAAAATCTTTCTTATATAGCCACAAACAACTATTTTAACTAGAGTAGAAGATGAAAAATAATTTTTTTTTGTCACATTGGACGAGTTAATTTTTCATAAAGAATGTGTGTGGCGCTTTGTTTATTTTGTGTTATTCTATTTGTTACTGGGAGCTACATTTGATCCCATTATGAGGGGGGTAGGGGGTACCCCCCAAGGTACAATGCTCGCACTTAAAAATCGGCAATGCTCGTTGCTCACACTTAAGAAGGAAAATTGACAACCAAAAAAAAAAAGGGGTCAGCAAAAAAAAATCTCGACAAACAAAAAAAAAAACCTAAACAAAATAGTTCACTAAAATTAAAGAAAATATCCAAAATAATGTTCGCCAAAGACAATGCTCGCTGCTCACACTTAACAGACCAAGGCAATGCTCGCACTTAACAGACCAAATCCTCGCTGCTCGCAATACCCCCCCCCCCCCTACAGCCCTCCATTATTGTACTGTAATGAAAACGCTTATTTGAACTCTTGGGTTTTGAATTAAAAATTCTTGGGTATCAAGAGAAGGTGCAGTACAGATCTTTATCTTTTACCAACCAAGACTTTCTAATAATCGCGCTGGCTTTAATAATCGTCCCTTCTAATAAGCGATTTCGTTTGATAAAATGGCAATCTTCAAAATCTGCCTTATGTATCACAAGCAACAGATTTAAAAAATCTTAAATATTCATGCCAGGAGTACAAATAATCGCCCCCTCTATATTAGTCACCTCTCTAATAATTGTCCTTCCTAAACGCTGCTCAGGGCGATTATTTGGGGAAATGTGGCATTGGTATATCAAGGCTAAGTGATTTATACGTTAGAAAAAATGTGAATTGCACAAAACTGAAAACCTAGACGTTTTACCCAATATTACATATCACATATTAACAAAAACTTCAATACTTTTTATAGGAGGTGGGCATAACTACTGCCGTAATCCTGCTGGTGAAATGGAATCACCCTGGTGTTTCACAATGAATCCACAAAAAACTAAAGACTACTGTGATTTACCACAATGCGGTAAGTTTTGTGTCACATGGTTATGAGTTAAGACTCCTTTAGTTCTAGACAATATGTCAATCTGATAAATAAACTAACAAAGTTGTGATACATGATTTACACTAAGCAGTCCATTTTAGTTAAAATGTCAAACTGTTATTTAATATTCAATAATTCCAGAAATCTAAAAGGCATGTTTATAATCAATGAAAGCTTCAATTTTTTGGCAGCTGTAATTGATAATTTGTTGAATGCAGGAAAAAAATAGGAAAGACAACAAATACAAATCAACACTACTGTTTATTGCTAAATTATTTTTGTGTGAAAATAATTATAAAAAGCATAAATTTAATTCTAATCTGTTGTCTTTGCTATATTTCCTTTATTTGCAAGTATTCTGTTTGAAATATCTTGTGTGTATCTAGACCTGGACTACATGTTTCTTGTTTGCTGGTTAACTTTTTAGTAGTAATTTCTTTATGAATTAATGTACCAGTACGCTATTTTTGTTACAGCTACAAATATGAATGTTGGTGGTTCTGCTGGAGAAGATTCAGGAGAGGATGGTGTTAGCAAGTTAATCTTGATCCTCGTGCCCAGCATTGCTGTACCACTTGCTGTTGCTATTCTTCTAGTTGTTATATGTATGTGCAGAAGGAATAAACACTATCAAGGGACATCACTGAACAAAAAACCTGGAAATCACGTTGAAATGAGTGCACTAAAACAGATACCTATCCGTGCGAGAGAGTTTCATATGACCTGTATACGCATTCATCAAGAGCTGGGTGAAGGAGCTTTTGGTAAAGTGTACATGGGTGAATTGTTGGGTCTCACATCAATGGATTCTGTAACGCCTGTTGCAGTTAAAACTCTTAAAGACAGTGCCACACCAAAAGTTCAGTCAGATTTTCGTCGTGAAGTTGACGTAATGACGGATTTAAAACATCCCAATATTGTTTGCTTAGTGGGCGTTTGTATGAAAGAAGAACCAATGTGCATGATATTTGAGTACATGTCACGTGGAGACTTAAAAGAATTTATGACCTTCCATTCGGCGCATAATGACACCAGTACGGATGAAGCCCCAGTTAAGCAGTTGACAAACATAGATATGTTGCATATTTCAATGCAGATTGCGGGCGGGATGGAGTATCTATCAAGTCATCATTTTATTCATCGAGATTTAGCTGCACGAAATGTGTTAGTTGGAGATAATTTAACCGTAAAGATTTCCGATTTTGGCTTATCGCGAGATATTTACTCTTCAGATTACTACCGTGCTCAAACCAAAGCATTGTTACCAATTCGATGGATGCCACCAGAGTCTATTCTATATGGGAAATTTAGCATTGAAAGTGACATTTGGGCATTTGGTGTTGTATTGTGGGAAATTTTCAGTTACGGCTTACAGCCATATTATGGTTACAACAATCAAGAAGTAATAGAACTAATACGGTCTCGACAGCCTTTACCTTTGCCACAAGACTGCCCTGGTGAAGTGTATTCTCTTATGGAAGATTGCTGGCATGAGGCACCATCACAGAGACCGACTTTTAAAGAGAACCATAGCAGACTTTTACAAATGCAGAGAGAAAATATGCAGAACATGGCTCACAGTTTCTCTGGTGGTACACAAAGTAATAATAGTACTACTCCAAATACAACATCAACAGGTTTCAGCAGTAACAGCTCAAATCCTACTCCTAGTCATAAACTGTATAATCCTGTACCACTAATGGTACAAGTTCCACAACCAACGAGGTTGCCGCCATATCAGTATGGCCGTCGAGATTCGTCACCACCACCACAGTCAGTACATTCAAATAAAGCTAGTCCTCATCATAGCTCATCAGGATCGTCGAGTAACTACAGACTTCTGAATCAGAACACTCCAACTCGGCAGGTTGTGTTTAAGCCTCCATATTGAGTAAGGCCAATGTATTATGTCAGATAAGAATTCAAACCTGCATTGACCAATACAGTAAGGAGCTGTTCAGTGATTAAACGTTGTTGGATGGTGTTAATAATCTTTTTGTGTTCGTTTTCTTTGAATTCTCTGAACATGTAATTCACAAGTTAGGATTTGTTTATATCTTTCATTGAAATTGAATATTATATAACAATGTGAATATGATATGGTATTTGACATCAGATATGGTGTATATATTTTGCTTTGTAGTATTTATATGAAAATGCTAAAATGTTTATGGATGTCGCAATTCTATCACACTTTTTAATGTCGCCAAGCATCTCTACTGTTTAAACTAGGCAAGTGTCCATTGTTCTTTCCTTTGATGAAAGAGCAATATGCTTTCTTGTGATAAATAGAAAAATTGATGTGTTTAAATGAATGAAGTATTATTCCCAATGAAAAAAAATGTTACAAAGTACTAAATGATCTGTTTTATATTATTTATATTATTTATAACTACACCAAATAAAAGTGCAAATAAGATGATTATTACAAGCATATAT
>JAOXYB010040373.1:0-13113 GCA_028565635.1 Phoronis ovalis | reverse complement strand
CTGGGCACTTAGTTCTGGTTCATGATAATTCCGACTTCGTGAGGCTACACTGAATGGTCATAGATTCTGCCATATCAATTCACAATTAAACTTAAAGTGAATGTCACTTTTTGAACCTTTGAAAATATGTAATCTGCCATTCATCTGTCATCATCCTCTGTTTAGTGACTATTCGTCAAAATTCGACTTCGGCTCCTCCAATAATCATTTGCACACTCCTGTACTGGCATACACTGAAATTCCTAGCGAATAACTGCGGCAAAGCTGTAGGGTCATGGCTCAGATAGTGTATCTAGTGTTAAAACCAGTTTCAGAAACACTCCGTGTGTGTCAAATAATTCTATAAATTCAAACTAAAATTGTTGTCTTGTTTGTCTCTGATACTCCTTCTTGGGTTATCTGTCATTTGATGTTTGATTTATACTCTTCAAAGTCACTTTTAGCTAGCAGATCCATCCAGACCAATGCGGAATTTCCATCTTGCTGACTTTATTGTTAAAAGTCACCTTCAGGAGTATTAAGCAAGCTTCTAGTGACAAATAACCCGAGAAGGAGTATCGGAGACAAACAAGACAACATTTTGGTTTTGATTGTTTTGGACACATGATAAGTGTTTTTGCAAGAGGCTAACTTCTACTAGTTTTGACACTATGGGCCACGACCCTACGGCTTCGCTGCAGTCAAGCCATAGAAGGTGCTCTCATCGACCGCCATATTTAGGTTTAAAGATGTTACTATTCAATTACTATTTATTACCCAGTCACTATTTGTTAGTGACATTTGTGTGTGTTTGGACAACATGTTCATGATATGGGAATAGGTGCTCATCCCGGGGGGTACTTGACAGAAAAGGAGGTAGGGGTGTGCAGCCCAGGGTAAAAAACCCTGACCCTATGGTAAATAAAGATCACCAAAAATATACCCTGTTGTAAATGAAAAAACATGAAAAATATACCCTGTCGTAAATAACCCTCCCGAAATAGATACCCTGTGCAAAAAAATCACTCATAAATTATATACCCTGTGCTAAATAAATATGGAAAAATTTACAAACTTTCCAATAAATACACCCTGTGGTAAATGCTGGAGCTGAAAAAGGGGGCCTATTGGGCGGCACATATATATAGTGACTATGAATGACAGTACCCCCCGGGTTGCTCGTACTTAGTGTACAGTGAATTAGTGTTCAAGAAATCTATACTACTATAAGAATGGAGTGGATTTTTCCTACCACTACTCCGTCTAAGTGTGCACTCCTAGTGGGGTATAACCATGACCGGTAGATAACTTATGTTGTGGAATAGATATATTTGTATGGTCGATGTCTATTTGTTCATTAAACGCCTTCTCATTGGCGGTTCCTAGTATTTGAAATTGACAATAATTCCAATCCTAGCGTTTGGCCCAGACACTAATTGTGATGTGCGTGCACCCAGACACTAATTCCAATCCTAGCATTTAATCCAAACAGTAATATTATGTGGCCAACCGTAATCTGTATGAAGACCATACACGTGAGAATTGTGGGGTCCATTTCTAGTACTCGGAATGTTTACTTGTTAGAATGACAAAAGTATAACTAATACTTCTCATTCAGCTGTCAGTGCAACATAGTTATTTGGATGACTCAGTCACTGTAATATTTATAAACTAACATTCTAACCGATTCTAACTTGATAAATAATTTATATTCTCCAGGGTGAAGACAACAGCGACATATGGGATGACTCTGCTCTGATAGAAGCATACGACAGAGCTGTGGACATAATGAAGGTAATTAATAAAATTGATTTCCTAAATTTTGGAAAAGCAGTTGAGACTCGGAGTTACATGTGCAATGTAATTGTACCCCCAGCTGTAGGCTGCGTGAAATTCACTGTTGAATGTGATATCCGTTTGATATTCAAATGGTTTATTACTCGCACAGTGACAATACAGTGACAATAAAGCCTAATGATTTTGGTGATTTGGAGCCCATATGACCAACTATTTGAAAGTTAATTCTTATATTTCTAACATAATGACAATTGATTTAGTGGTCATTTGGAACCAATATGGCCGACTGGTGCCTGCTTCAAAGCTGTTGCCGAAGTAATGTTGATTTAAAATGCTTCAGTTTATATTTTTTATTACTGTAATATTATGTAAACATTATGTTACTAGGGGGTACACTCTTGGAGTTGTTTACAACTCACCAAATGTCTAGCTAGGCAATGGATATAGATGTTACTGGAGCATTAGTAATGTTTAGCATGTTTATATATAAACATGTTATTAATTGTTCAGAGGGCCTAAGATATCTTTGTGTGAGCCCCAAATATGTATACGTTATTTAAAATGTTCATAATCTTACATTGGTTGAGAGTAGATGTTGGGGGTAACGGTGGCTCTGGTGGTAGGTGTCGGACTGCTATTCAAAAGGTTGCAGGCTGCAATAATCCTATATGGGTCATCAGTGATTGTTTCTCTAAGCAAGACACTTTATCCCCATTTGCTTGTCTCCACCCAGGTGTAAAAATGAGTACCATTAGGAAATAACCTACGATAGATTAGCATCCTATCCAGGCAGAATATACTCGAGTCAATTAATGCTACTGCAACTGGTATAAGCGTAGGCCTGATGAACCAAATATGGTCCAGGGCAGACTTTACTTTTTTACTTTTTTTTACTAATGCTTACTAATGCCCATTTATATATAAACTTGTTATTAATTGTTCGGAGGGCCCAAGATATCTTTGTGTGAGCCCCATATATGTATACATTAGTTAAAATGTTCATAATTCATACATTGGTTGACTGTAGACGTTCGGCACATATTGTGTAATATTTTAATAGACAAGACTGCAAGGGAACGCAACAATACTAATTATACCTGCAAATCATTATTTTCCTTTGTTTTCTTAGTTTACTTAATACTTTTACTGATTACTAATGTTTTTACCGATGAATATGTATGATGATTACAGTTGAGGTTAGGAGAGAGAAGTGATTCGGAACCACTTCTGAATGAAAAAAAATCCAAAAAGAAAAAAAGCAAGAAGAAAAAACCAAAAGATAGAAACTCTAAGGTAAATAGAAGAAACATCATTGTGTGTTAATTCTTTTTTTTTGTAAAATGCTATTGTAAGTAAAGTTGTAAGTTTTGCACAACAACTGCCAGTTTTTCTTCAAACATTTAAAATTTATGCTTGGTTTACTTATGTTTTACTTATGTATAATTATTTGTCAAGCTATTTCGTACAGTACAGTTCAAAGATCGACTAGTGGACAGTGCAGGAAGATGTTTGATTTGAACCATGTGACCCCATAGTGGTACTATCTGGAAATTTCAGTATAAGACATTATATTTTATACTTGTTCCATCTGATCTAGTTTTTAAAAGTTTTCAGTTATCACTACGAAAACTAATTTGATTTTGAGTTACACCTACATGCTGCAATGCAAATCTTCGATCCAGAAGTGAATATAGTGCATTCACATGTGCAGAGCAGTTTGTACACAAAGCCATTTTATCTGCTTAATTTTGTTAATGTTAATGGCCATTAGACAACGGAAATTGCCAGACCATGTATGCAGCCAGGCATTTTAAGATTTCATTGTACCGGTGTCTTCAAAGGAACTACTTTATGTTGTGGAACCTTACTGTTGAAAGACCAAAGCACTGATATGATTGAAATTTTTGTTTTAGAAATGGAAAATAGGTGATCGCTGTCGGGCACATTTTTCGGAAGATGGTCTCATTTATGATGCAGTTATTACAAGAATTGACTATAATAAACTGATGTGTATTGTCTGCTATGCAGATTACGATAACGAAGAAGAACACAACCTTCATGATTTACTGCCACCTACTGGCAAGTTACGAAATAATGGTGCTTATGAATCAGAAGACTTTGAGGTTGGCTTCATTGTTATGCATAGGAATCATGTCAGTTCAAACACCTCTTCTGAAAGAGACTTTAGTTACCTTGTAAATGATGAGAGTTTAGTTACCTTGTTAATGATGAGAGTTTAGTTACCTTATAAATGAGTAACAAATACTAGTAAGTTCATCAGGAACTGTAATCCGTAATATGAGAATAATAAGCTGGGGTGACCTCATCAAACAAAAAATATTGACTTCATCAGCTGATCATCACATTGAGGTTGTGACAGGCAGACTATTTCGGTGTACGAATGAAGTCTTCTTACAGGAGAAAACATCAAAGTTCATTATTTTTGCTTGCATCTAATTGTGTTAGGTGTTAATTAATCTCATATTGAAAAACAGAGTTGTTTTTTGCCCTTGACCTTTCGTCAGTATACATTGTTTCATGTACTTTTAGAGTGACACTATGGAATGGTATAGCAGACCGAGTCCCCATTCTAGTTCTCAGACCTCTAGTAAAAAACCAGCATCCAGATCCACAACACCACAACACCACCATCAACCACATGGATGGATGCCATCTTTTCCTAGGAGCTGCTTTCACAATGGCATGCCTCCACCATTCGCAGGCTTTCCGGTACAGTTGCTTTCAGTAAATTAATGCCCTTGTCATATACTGTGTGGACAAATCAAAAATATATGTACAAAAAGCAAAAATTAATATTTCGCTTTATTAAAACCTTTCCTAAATGTTTTTCAACCTTCTAATGGGGCATATAAAAAATGATAAGCCGACATTAAGAAAAATGTATGTCTTCTGCTACGCTTTTCCAAATTGTTTTTATGCCCATCCACATAGTGGCTGGGGGTGTAGTTCTAGGCTATGCATCGACATCGTCATATGTCACACTTTCCTTTGTCTCATGATAACAGCTTCAGTTTTACCTGATCAGCTTCATATTCGGTACAGGATGCAAAAACTTGTCGTTTTCCAGAAAAATTGTTTTATGGCCTATTTTTAAATCTGCTGTTCAAGCCTTTATTATAATAAGAGGTTAGTAGACAAGTTTCAGTTAATTAGAACATGTACTAAAATGTATTTAACGATGTGAATGAAATAGAAAAATGTAAGATAATCTGTCTACAACAGCAAATAACAAGACATAATAAAAAAACAACCTACTCCTCTGCAAGCATATCTCTTGCTCATTCAAAGCACCTGTGAATTTATTTGCTGCAATAATTTTCTATGTTCAGTCTATGCAATGAATTGTTATGCATTGGATATTAACAGTATTTCAAAGATGTAGTCGTTTCTGGATAATCTGTTATATATATATATCAAGATTATACATCAAATACATAATTTGTTCTTGAATTCTGTTTTTCATTGACATGGGGATATTACTCCTAGGCTATCCTTATTATATTGCATTTTTTAGCTGACAAACCAAGCCTGTAAAAAATGCATGCTAATATTTACCCAAATATTACAAGAACTGTTTCTAATAAGTTCTCCAAATATATAGATATGGTGATATAGGGTTTATCATAGTATCATTGTGTTCTATGTTATTTCTAAAAATGGCAAAATTCGATTCAGAATCCTTCACGTTATTTCTTGTCACTCTGTACACATATAAATGTATTACTTAATTATTGATTAGCTACAAGTCTACCTTATGCATCACAAAAAAGCTTGAAAAATGTTAAATGATCATATCATATTAGGAGTCCACACTTGATTATTAGAGAAAATACGGTATTACTAACTACGCTGAATTTATAAAAAAAAACAACTGAATGTTTCTTACAGCTGGTATCAACCTTATTAGTGGCTTATAAATATAACGTCATCGAACCATGCTTTTAAATAATGACATTTTATCAAGACTATGAAGTATGCAAATTAAATTAGTTATCTTCAGTAAATGCAAAAAAATGTAATTATCTCATTTCTTGTGGTATTAATTTTTTTGAGGTGACAATGTTAGGTTTCATTAAAATGACTGAGGTGTTCCTTGATTTCTTGTCTTTCATAAGTTAGGTTTAATTAAACATGGTTGCTGTACTGCTTAATTCTGTAAAGTGTCTCAGTTTTTCAACACAGTCTTGTATAGGTTAGTTTTTCTGTTTCAATCTATTTCAGTCATGTGAAATTTACCTGTTGAAAATGTTTGAAGTACAAGTAAACTCTAACACTTCTAAGTTGTATTGAATAGCCATTGCCAGTCATAGACAGATTAAGTAAATGTTCCATTCAATTAGTGATATATTCTGCTTTCATTCAGTAAACAATGTGCTGTACACAAATTATGTACGAGTAAGGTACATTTAACCTGTACAGCGTACAAACAATATGTCAATTTTTTAATATTTTGTGTATAGAGTATAAGGGTAATGTTTAGCCCGTAACATATATTAATACTTTCTAAAATTGTCTTACCTGTCTTTTTTTAAAGACCTTGTTATACATACATAATTGTATTAAATTTTGATAGAGACATAACTATATATTGTCATGTTGCAGCCTTTTGCCATGCCATTCCCATCACCATCAGGTTCATCATTTCCATGGACAACTCCTCCACACCCAGGATGTACTCCACCAAGAATACCATCCGTCCCTCCTCCTCCCCCGGTACTTGAAGAAACTGTGATTAATGGCGACAACGAGGCCTTGTCTTCTATGTTAATAGCATGGTATATGAGTGGTTATCATACAGGGTATTATCAGGTGTGTACTTTGATAATAATAATAACACCCAACTGCATATGGTTAAAGCCATCAAGTAGAGAATCTGCATACGACTAAAACAACTTCATTCTAAGCTCCTATGAGACTGACATTTCGACTTAGCAGGCATTGACCAATCAAAATATATAGAGAGCGCTATCCTACACTCTGTGACAAATTTAAGACCAAATTATATGCATTTTTTTGCTGGGCTCTGGAATAAATGATCATTATTTCCAAAAAAATGTCACATTAATATCATTTATAGTACTTAATAGTAATATAAATGTGTATTACTTTTTGGTATTCAGAAGTATCTAAACATTTTTGGCCAACATTGTTATTTTAGCAGCAATTTTGTCAATTGCACATTGCAGTACTAGTATGAAGGTCACGACTATGTCTGAACTTACTAGAACATTTCCTCCGCTGGAAGTTGAAAGCTGATGGCTGTTACATAAAAACGATATAAGGGGATGGAAAGGGATTTTTCATTTTGAATAACACGCTCTTATAGAAAAAAAAATACCTATTCCCTATATTTTTGCTGCAACAACCTAAATAACCAGGCACCAACGCTGTCAAGTCTGTAGTCCTTATTGTGACAGCTTTGTTATTAAGTTTAACATATGTGTTGTTCACCAGCTATCTATGTTAGTATTAATGGTCTGTCTTTGAACTTCTGCCAGATATGAATAAATATTCATGGAAAATTTAAAATAAGTTGTTTT
The DNA here is from genome assembly GCA_028565635.1 of Phoronis ovalis. Taxonomy (NCBI): domain Eukaryota; kingdom Metazoa; phylum Phoronida; family Phoronidae; genus Phoronis; species Phoronis ovalis. The sequence goes on along the minus strand of JAOXYB010040373.1, from coordinate 5,776 downwards.
ATTTATTTCATTCAAAATTGTCTACTAGGCGACCTATCATAAATAAAATTAATTGAAATTATCAATCTTTTCATAAAATTTGTCTCATTTTTCTTTAATCGAATATAAACCAGGCAACATCAATGCATTTTCGTATCTTTGAGATATGTATGAAGAGACTAACAATCTGGATTTATTTTTCAGGGTTTAAAACAGGGTAGAAAATGCCAGGTTTCCTCAGCATCATCACAGACGGCTGATAGACCCACAGAACCATCATAGCAGGATCTAATTTAATTTGCAGTGAACTTCAGGTGGCTTGAGGACAACTGTTGTACTGGAGAACCCAAGTTCAAGCTCAACATTTTGCAATGGTCTCAACCAAATATCTCGGCGTGATTTTCACAACTTACACACAAAATATATGATTTGTTTATGAAGTATAGAGTGTGTTATATCTCGCCTTGCTCAAATATGAAGTACATTTACATGTACTAATTTAAAAACCATGTATTTCTTTAAATATCTATTATTTACATTTGTTTAAGGTAAGCTTCGAGCAAAGTCAGCCAAAAATATGTTTTGAATAATTACAAATGTCACAACTCTTGTCGAATGCAAGAAAAGGAACTAGCTCCACACAACAAAGTTTTTCAACCATTGTTTTATGACTGATTTGAATAGATTATTAGTAATACGCAAATCATGTCATTTATAATGTTGAATTTTACTTGTTTTCCAAAATATATATTTGTACACGAATGCGTTCTGACAAGTTCTACAAAAAATAATTATTATTGTGTGATCATGCATCTGCATGACTTGTGCTTACCTGCTGAGATAATAGGTTGGGACCATTAAATCAGCATCATTAATTTGCAACTTTAGATTTTTATTTACTATGTGTTACGGAAAATGACAAATCCACAGATGTAAAATATATAACAAATAAGACAATCTTCCACATCTAAAATCATACCATCGCAACGGAAGTTAGAAATCAAGCAATGTATACATACATGTACGATAGAGTAAATGTCACGTTGAAGAAATAAATTTTTAAAAAATGAAAATTACGTGTAACACACAAAAAAATTACACGATAGTTTTTAAAAAAGTAATATAACTGAGCTCTGGCGTGAATGCTCTATGCAGAGTACAAATGAACCAGCAACACTTGTTTATTGTTATGTAACTTCCTCTTATTAAAAATAAAGCCATGTATAACCGTTACTAGCTGGTGTATTTTATATTTTTAGAACATTATTTAGTTTTCCAGTCTTCCATAATTCCATAGTTATCTCCTCAGACTCTTTTGTATACTGCAATGCTCTGGATGCCTTGGATTGATATTTGCTAAAAACAGTAAAAATAAAGTCATTATATAAATCGATTCGCGAATAAACCTTCTTTAATTGATATGTTCGCTTGACTAAAAATGATTATCTTTAACCGTTACCACGAAATATGACACTATGGTTTCGTGTTGCATAACTGCAGGTTTTATTTAACCCATTATTAAACGAAACCAAGTGAAGTTGCATTTAATTGTACGTCAAAGACCATTTTCGTGCACTTGATGAAGCCACCAGTCGTGGACATACGTTCTTAGCACGTTGCATGCTGTGAATGGACTATGACAAGGCGCTGTTTCGTCCTGTTTCGTGTACTTGCCCTATTTATTTATTCATTCATTCAAACGCTGAAAAGAATGCTCTACTATAAATGCATGCGAATAGTTGTTTGTACAGTTAATTTTAGAATTCGAGATCTCTTGGGGATTCGCCAGTGGCGTCCTCATGTGCAAGCAAAAGCATCTTCTAAGTTGGAATATACAGCAGAAGTGCATAGTTACATTTTCATCGCAGCCTTCAACAACTAGAGATAACTCATTGTTAATAATGCAATTTATTCTAACACACTCATGAGGGGGGTAGGGGGTCCCTCCCAGGATGCAATGCTCGCACTTAAAAATTGCAAAAACACAGGTCGCCAAAAAGATAACTGAAAGCTCGCATTTAAGAGTCAATGGATCGGACTTAACAGACCACAATGCTCGGTGCTCGCCAAAAAACCCCTATAGTCCCCCAGCCATCTTAATTGCTATATCCAAACTTTATGCATATCCTATCATTGTATTATTAACTTCAAGCTGCGTTCTGCCCTATGTTAAGAGACTTTCCCCCAAAGTGTCATACAAAACTTGATGAGAGTGTTGAGCCCCGTGGCTTTTCAAAAATATGACTCTTTGTAAAAACACAAAATGTAAAACGTACCACTGTGTAAAACTAAATCATGGAAATGTACACCCCACTCTTATCTCATTGTAAGCACTTGGAAATGTGCATCCAACTACTCTATAATTATAGTAAACGCGCTGGTAAACAAAATGTTGGCATTGTTCATCCCATAGTTAGCACATTTTCTGCAATAATGCACCTTTTGGTAACAGGTGTGAAAAACAGTAAACACGTACGTATCCTTGCAAGGTGTATTTTTAAAAGTCGTATAGGTTTATACGGATTGATAATGATCTTTGAACCTCGCTCATCCCTATTTACAACCGCATTCTACATCTACTCACCCCATTCATGGTGTCTCCCTGAACATTTTTGTGTTGAACGAGAGTTACGCCGGTGCAAAATTGGTGAATTTCGGTCCACACGCCATTTTCATAGTTTATTGTAATCTGAAAAAACACGTTGTTAAAGTAACGATCTGAAGTCCAAAAAATAAATAAAATATTTCAAAAACCCTGATGACGTAATATTTAAGAAGTATCGAACTGTAACATTGTCAAATTTAAATTATACAAGATTTATATATTTCTTGCAACCAAATTACATTCGTTAACTTAACAATGCATCTTTTAATCAAGTAGTCCAAAAGTTTTTTCTACAGAACTTACCTTATTACTGGTGCCATCAGGTTGGGCATCATCGAACGGTTCCCCAACCTTGAATCTCATAATCTTGGTGAATAACGGACTTTCCAACTTTATGCTCCATTGGTCGCCGTTACGGTAGTATGTCATAATAGGACGATTTTGTTTCATCGCTTGATTCGCGTCAGCAGGTACACCTGAATGATAGTAAACAGGCATTTTTGTACAAATCATTTTACCTGTGGGGACACATTTAAGCGTCTGACTACAAATTATTCAAAAGCATTTATCTCAGTAATAGAAAGCAGATATGTGTTTGTTTTTAAATTGTTAACTCAGCTGCATCGTAAAAAAACTAATTGTTGCCAATTTGTTTTCTCTTGCTATCTTATTAAAAGTGGCAAACATATTCTGTTTTGTTGCTTGCGTTCTGAAAACAAAAATAACAAAACTCTCAACAAAACAAAAATAATATTAAATTGTTTATGCTGGTTTAATTTTATTGGTTTTAGTTTCATACAGAATAATGAAAATCTGCTTTTATCGTCATTTTACAATGAAACTTTCGTTCAACCACGCCCCGTTTTTCGTTCAACCACGCCCCGTTTTACTAGTTTCGGTAGAATCAATTAATAACTTAATATACGGAGAACAAACAATGGATCATATTCTTACCCATTGCAGCTGCAATCTCATCCTCTTTATCACCGGATTCAAATTTCCAAGTTCCAATAATATTGTCCATGTCTTTTATTTTTAGGACGAAGCGACACGACCGTATAGCTATAAATACTGAGTAGTACAACAACACGTTTATGTGAATGCATCGCAATTTATTCTAGGTAACATATGGGTAAGCAGCCTGGATACCCCTACCACCATCACTGCAGAATAACTGAAAGTTTACATTTTATGCCCTGCTTTTAATTGCTAAGGCATTTAAACGTTTACAACAATAAGGTCAAGAAGAATACATAATTTTAATTTTGTTGGTTTGCCTTTTGAAAAGTTGCTCACTTTGAAGCTTAAGATGACCCATTTACTTAGTAGAGTTTCAACTGAAATCGGGAATGAAGAGCATGTGCACAATTCCTTTATATCCGGTTTCATAACACCCTGCATATTTTTTTTAGAAAATCATTGCATGCAGCAAATTTAAATTAGTGGATTCATGAATAAGGTTGGATTATCAAACAAAAAAGGCAGACAATATAAGCATTTATAGTTATCGAATAAATCAGATGCACGAAATAATAGAAGAAAAAAGTCGATGGCTTTTACTTCATAATGCATGATAATAACACTTTAATGCAAATAGAAAATTGAAATGATTCAGTGTCTCGGCATGACATGTATAACGCAATTAGAGAGTGCAGATGCTTTACAAATAATTGATTATTAAAACAACTACGTTTCACCAATCTATAGTATGTAAATGAGTGAATAAGGGCTGTATTACTAGCCAGCACATAGGTATAATCTATACTATTTATGTTAATAATAATTCATTGTTAACTCTGTTAGCAAGAGTTTCGTTACTGTTTTAAATATAAAATCGTGAAAAATCCGCATTACATTTTTTCACACAAAATAGATATTTTCTGAAACTTTAACAAGCTACTATGTCCCAGTGCATCATGGCATTTCAGACTCGTGTGTGGAATTTAATTAGCGTTTACTGAATAATGGAAATATCGTTGACTTCTCAAAAACGTAGATCGCGATATATATTCGGTAAATAAAACCATTAGAAACTAAAATTTATAAGTGCATCTTTTCTCCACCAAAAAATAAATATTTTAGATACTGACAATTAACTTTAGTATGACTAGAAACTAAACTGTACAATATAAAAGCTACAAAATGAATTAATTCCTATTTTTAAAACTGATGCAATCAAGTGCAAAAGAAACTTTTACACTGATAAACTGTTAACTAAGGTATTAAATACAGTTTTCGATCAATTAGGTGTGCTATTAATAGACTGTTTGATTGTGCATACTTCAGTTAATTACACACTTGCTTCCTAAAACGTGCTATAATATGCTACATTTTAAAGGTAAATATTACTACTACTTATCTAACCGATATATTGCATTTGTTAGATATAATGTAATCTCCGAGAATTTCAGGAAAAAAATGCACTGGGTTTTAAATGTACCACAGTTGAAAATCTACTACATAGATTACATAAAACGACATAAAACTAACTACTCAAATTTCACAAGATTTTGCGTTTTGTTGAATTACAACAGGCATTTTTTCTATAGCTTTCTATCTACCGGTATCTAGATACTGGAATACTAGCACTAGTACTTGCTGTACATGTAGACAAAGTGACGTTTCATTATGGTCGTGCATAACAATCCAATGCTGGCTCTGCAAGAAAAAATAAAATCCAATTAAATCCAGTGAAAACATATGATCTTGCCAGCACTAAATTACATTGGGGATTTCACTATCTTAGATTAATATGTTTTTTAACATAGTGAGACTGTTTTGGAAACCTGTGAAACATTTAATTCAAATCACGTGAAATTACTTTCTAATAACAAAAACACGATAGTGGATCCACTTTTAAATGATTAATGAATCTCGTGATTGTATGTCGCAAATTCATTGTTTAACTTTTGAGTTGCTATTGATGCTTATCAAATACAAACATAAAAATGTCCGATATAGTTCTATTGAAGTAGTAGTTCAATTTTTTCTTCAAAACGTTATCATTGCAATGGATATTTATAAATTGTATATGAATAATTTCCTGTCATTAAGACTTAAGATTCAACAAGTCAGTTATGAATATTGCTGTCGAGTTAGCTAATTAAATCATCAAGAAGATAATCTTCTCACGGCTGTTCCATTAATTGACAAACCCCCTATTTCCTGCATGATTTCATAAAGATGCAGACT
>JAOXYB010040362.1:2035-13113 GCA_028565635.1 Phoronis ovalis | reverse complement strand
TATTCATTATTGCATTGGCATCTATGGATGACTCACATGCCATGTTATACTACTAACACAATAACAAAAAACATGGCCAGTTAAGTAGAAAATACAACCATGGTAGTGCAATAGCTTTGAACATAAAGGTAAATACTGATCTGGCAGCGATGTTTGCCATTGGTAAACTCATTCAATCACTGATAGCTCTGTATTTGGAATTTCTTGTGGTTAACCCAACCATCATATTTGTAACTGCGAAGAAACACATTATGTTTCATTGTCCACCACTCAAATGTGCAGCATCTGTATTCAGTTTTATGTTCATGTTTACACTGATATATTTGATGCAATATTGTTAAAGATAAATGCGGTCATTTAATAGATAGAGAATAACATGATTGGTTAAAGAACTACCAATAACAATAAACTTCTTGACAATCATAAATTATGACAAATAATTATTGAGAAGGAAACTGGTTGTTTTATATATTTTTATTTTTATTAAGAAATGACAATAAAGATGTTTTAGTATATATTATCTTTTTCAACACAAATGAATTGTTCTTTTAATGTAAACTACAAGCTAAAGTGAACAATGTCCACGATGTTGTGTGTAAATATTCATGTTAGAATCCTCTGACATCTTCACTAACCGGTGTAGCTGAGAATTATAAAGAGAGGAAGAAAAAGGCCAACACTGCAATTTCATAGCTGCAATAGCCCAGCCAGATACAACTTGAATTGGTTAACTCTCCTGTTCATCAGCATGCATACTTTCTGAAAAGTACCTCCATCATCTTTCACAAAAACGAGTCTTTACTCACAGACAGTGTTTCTTTGCTCCATAGGGTGTATATCTGTAGCATTTTTTCCAAATTGAAACTGCTAAGTGCAGGAGATGTGCTTGGTTTCAAAGGAACATTCTTCTATGGATTTCTTCACATTTCTCCACACTGTGAGACTATGACAGGTATTTTTGGTTTGTGATTTGGTCCCGTGGGAACATTTTCCACTTTTCTTAAGACTAGCATTCCATCTATGAGACGTCCTTCAAAAAAGTACAAACATGTTTGAAGTTGATGATACTAATATACAAGACGTATTTTTGAGATGGGAAATCTAGTTTTAAAGTCACATACCACGATGCTAACCAACTGGGTGTCAAGTAAAGTAGTCCGCGAAACAAGTCAGAATCAATGACTGGGAAACATTGTAACGTCAAGTGAAATATCAAAATAAACAAATTAAGCTTTTAAAACTTCGGGTTGATTTCTTCACGACTATTTATTTGTACACACGCCAACCTTTCTGACAAGTACTTAATACACATTCACTCAACAACATCTTTATTATTGTCCGGTGATCTTCTTTCAGTTTCTAAACATGACGTGTGAAATTATAGCTTATTTTATTTCCTTTATACAAAGAATTAAAAAAAATAAAATTATGCTTTATGTTGCATGCCCAAAACCCAGACAAATGTTATGTAGTAACTAATGTTTCACAGCTACAGAAAAGATAGTTTAACAGTGATTGTATGTATGCATATCAATTAGATAATCAATAAAGGGATGCTACTGATAACAGTTCTCGGGTTTATCACAATATTTTGTGCCTGCAACCTCTTACGACTAGCGAGGTGATTGTCATCTGAACACTCCTTATACCCAGTAAATATGGTAAACCAGGCGTAAAGAATCCTTCCATTAGCTGTAATACTAAGCACAGTCCATGGATCTTTTGTGATAGACCCTTAACGAAGGTTGAAAGTCTGAAATGTTCTTTGTTATACTCACCAAATACTACATGTTTGCCATCTAGGAAATCGCATGGAGCACAAGTTATAAAAAACTGACAACCGTTTGAATTTGGACCACTATTCGCCTGAAATAAGAATGTAATGAAATAATCAGTTCTTGAAAACAAGGTTGTCTCATTGACAGTACTTGCAAGTTTTCAGTTTTGTATCTCGGCCGACACTTGTTTCACACGACTACAGTCACTAGTACACAATTACTCCATGCTACCATGCCTGTTTTCTCTACAAACCTGGGGATCATAGTGTCATGGCTGCTTCGAGGTTCAAAGAACTGAACGTACTTCTTATAGGATACATATTTGACTGCTAATCAAACAAAAAGGCGGCATCTATTGTAGATTTGCTGCGCAACAAAACATGAACTCTGGATTTAATACAAGTCAGGCTAGGGCTGAATTTGATTAGTCCGAATTTGACAGCAAAATTATTGAAATATGAGATTTAAGTGCTGTTTTCTATCAAAATTTGTTTTCTGTAATTTGCAAAATGACACTGTTATACTAACCATTGATAGGATACCCGAACCTGTATGTTTCATTTTAAAATTTTCATCATCAAATGCACCGTGATATATGCTTTGAAGGCCTGTACCATCTTGCTGTAAAATATAGGCATTCCTTTCAAATCAAAATAGAAAAAATATCATTGCACCTACTTGAAAAGAAACAAGCAGAACAACTTAAACCAATACAGAACTTTCAAACACTTTAAAATACACAACACTGCCTCTAGTATTCAATACATAACACTGCCTCTAGTATTCAATACATAACACTGCCTCTAGTATTCAGCCATTTTATGCAAAGGTTTTAATGTTTTTCAGAACAGTAACTGTTACACATGTTCTTTTATCAAATGTTATAATTTTTTTATTCTAGGACCAGTATAAGTTTTAATTACCTTACTTTTTATATTAAATAATGCAGCTACATTATTTTTGAATTTGTCATTCCTGAATTATCTGATTCTCATTCTGTGCAATGTTAACAAAATTGAAAGACAGAAATTCAGAATATTTCACGGTAAGAAATCTATTTTAATAGTGATATTCTTACATTTACAAAATCTCCTCCTTGAACCATGAAGTCTTTAATAATTCTATGGAATGAACAATTTTTATAACCAATAGGAACACCATCCTTTCGAAATTCACCTGTGCAGAGTTGCCTGTGACAAAATAATAACTATAAAGTCAAGTTCATTCCAGCATGCCAAGTATACCAATGGAAGATGTGTGTCAATGACAGATTAACATTGCAACCCACAAAACACATTCCACTGACACATGAATACTAGTACACATGGCAACCACGGTGTCTACTTTGGGTCAGTACGAGAATCAATCCCACCATCAGTCTCAACCCAGTGTCACTGTAATTGGTGTTCTACATTTCTACATAGAATTTTTAGTGATGGCATGGGTTTAAACGAATAGATGGCACCTTAGCTCATGGCGTTGTCACTGTAATAAATTTGGTTATTCATATTCAACCTCTATTAAATTAAATTAATCATATTTATTGGAGTAAAAATCATATTTAAATAAAAGTAGAGCTTATACTATCCAAATCTTGAACAAATAACAAGTAAAGTTGTATATATAAGGTCTGAATACTACTATAGCAATTTGTAACATGATAATTTGCATCATAATAGAAATGTATACATTACCTAAAGTTTTCAGCAGTTCTGGGAACAATGTTTGCAAATAACTCAAACTTCACTCTCCCAATTTCCTACAAAACATGTTTTTTTGTAAATCTGTAATGTCCAGTGTACAGCTAAACACAAAATCAACAGCGGAACACTAGTCACTAGAAATTGACTAATTCAGCTAATAGTACTAATACCCTTGTTGCAGGTTTATGCCAATTATGAATTATGGTCCAAATATATGTAAAAGTTACAATACCGATTTTTAACTCTAAATGACTCACCTTGAGCACTAAACCATAAAAACTTACATGTGGCCACAAGGGCATAAGTCTAACTGTCATTGCTTATGCTACTTCGTCACATAATAAATTCACTGCCACAGGCACAAGCACAACTCACGTGCCGGTGATTGATAGCGATACATGAGAGTCCAGTTTGTATATAAATCATATGAGATTACAATAAAAATGGTTACTAAATACTTTTAAGGTACATGCATTAAAGCAAGTACGCAAAATGAAAGTACTCACTGTATTTCCTACAGAAATGTCAAAGAAAACAATGGGATTGCTCGGATTCGGCTTCTCGGACACCGACATCTTGCAGGACGAAACAATTAATAATATGCTACAGAGATCTTACTAGTTTAGCTAATTGTGCTATTATTTGACATAGAATATAACAAACGATAGTGTAATAAGTCTCGTTTTATTAAAAAGTTGTGAAACTTTTGCAAATGTTTTACATAAGATATGTTTTATATTTATATTTTTTGACTTGGTAAATTGATTGCAGGGCAGCAGAAAAGTTGGTCAAATGAAAAAAGTTTATAAAATGTAGGTAAAATTTAAATTTAACCATAAACATATATTCATATTGCACAAAATAATAATTTATACGAAGTAAAATATACATTATAAGCAAAATATAAAAGCATCTATTTTTGTAAATGTTTCGGGAAAACATTATTGGTAGCTTTGTAACCTTTTGACCCAAATACTAAACGACTGTCAAACATAAAACTGGATCAGAAGGTAAATTTTTCTGATATTGTACTACAAATCTTGATTCACGACTCCAGGTTAATTATTTCAGATGATTCTATTACTCCTTCATACTACAGATATTGTAAGAAATCTGTGAAATATGCCTTAGAACGACGATTTTATAATGTATTTACTAAAGTAAGAGGCCAGACTGGCAAGTATTTGGGTGATTAGTCCTAGCTTATGGAGTTATGACCCTACTACTAGTACTAGTACTATCGCTTGCCTGCGGCGAAGCCGTAAGGTCATAGCCCAGATAGTGTTAAAACTAGTAGAAGTTAGCCTCTAGCAAAAACATTCTCTGTGTGTCAAAAAATTCAATAAATTCAAACCAAGATTGTTTTCCTGTTTATCTATGGTACTCCTTCTTGCCTCTTGGGTTATCTGTCACTTGAAGCTTGATTAATACTCCTCAAGGTGACTTGTAGCATAAAAATCCATTACCACTGAGATCACCGCGAAATTTCCATCTTGCTGACAACTTGCAGACCTTGAGGGTTGAGGAGTATTAATCAAGCTTCAAGTGACAAATAACTCAAGAAGGAGTATCATAGACATACAACACGGCAATTTTTCTTTGAATTTATTAAAATTTTTGACAAACAGTGAGTATTTTTGCAGGAGGCTAGCTTCTACTGGTTTTAACACTATTTGGGCTATGACCCTACAGCTTCGCCGCAGGCAATCGATAGTAGGGTCATGAAGCTAGGACTAGTATTTGGATAGAATTTTGAAATATGAAATATAATAGTCCAATTACTAACGTTTTAAGACCAAATTCTTAATCCTGTCTGTGTATTCCACTATTATTCGTATTAATTTTGACTTTAGCTCCACAATGCGGACAGCGGAATAATGTCCAGAGGGCAAGAACTAGAATTGGGTACCCAATTTATATATGTTTTATCCAAACGTTTCTCACAATATTGATGTTAGTCCTAATAAAAGGTCCAATATCTAACGTATGGGTCCTAACACTTTGCTAGTTCAAATTGCTAAAAATTCACCCGTACGATGAACTTTTTCATTCAGCAATACTACAATGATATGGTCTTAATTTGTTATTATAAGTAAGTAAGTTCAAATGTTCGTCTGTAAACAAGTCAGGTGGTCAAAAAATCAGTAGAAATCAATATAGATGCTGGAGAGACACTAGTACGGCCAGTCGGCCACCTCGTATTTATTCTGGTAAAATTCGTTAAAATTCAACAAAGTTGTGACACAAGAAGTAGTTATCAATTTTCACTTGGTAATAACAACTTAAGACCATCGTAGCATTGTTGTATGAGAATTTTCATTGGTTTTGTTCATTTCGAAAGAGGATAGTTTTTGAATAGGAAAGTGTTAGGACGAATATGTCAGCTATTGGGTCTATTATTATTAGGACTAATATTACGTTTGCTCTGATTTTGTACCTATCTGTTTTGTGGATTTACTACACTATCTATATGGCTATAAAACACTTTGCACACAGATTTGTTCAACCAAGCAATAATTTGTATTTGCAGAAATGTTTTGTAACTGAAGCGCAGGATCTCGGCTGTTGTAGTACCTAAGGTTTTGTGTGTCCTTGCAATGTCCTGGTGCCTGTCAGATTAAGTTGTCTTCCCAGGATTTTCATAGCTAGGATATTATTTAAAACTCTATACATGAAACCGATTTAGCTACGCTTATTTATCTATATGGTTATTTTATTAGTAAAGGACATTTGTTCATCAATGGGAGTGAAGTGCAGTACAAGGTCTCAAATTTCGAATAACCTCTGTAATGCTGATATGAAGATGTTCTTATATTAATGTTACCAATTCCTTAATTATCTTGGAAGGAGCTATTTCTGTAGGAATCACTATTACAGTGTAACTGAATAAATGTACTGACAGTTCCACGAATTTTATAGGGAGACATCTTTATAGCGCTTTTGTTCAAGGATTTCTGTCAGGTGATTAACCTAATAAAGTATGATACTTTTTTATTGTATACTCTTACAAAATTGTTATTATAATTATGGTTTTTATTTTCAGCTAACATGTTGGTGTCGTGTCCAATTGAAAACACCGGATAAGTTGTGAACAGCTCACAAAATGTCTGGAGATACATTCACTCTTTCGCTTGAAGGTGAAATAAATGCGGTCGTTAAAGAGGTAAGCATGTTAATGTTGAGGAGGGTGTCATGCTTCTTGTAAACATTAATATAATAACATGATATCAGTATATATGCTGATTGTGAAGTAAGGATTACATGTAATCTGTTTTGCGAAAAATTTGGAGTTTGTACACATTGTTCAGTCCTATCAAATGGAAAATTACCTAAATAGGATTAAGCATACCCCAGGTGCGAGGTACCAACTCAGCAGGAGACCATACATATGTGCCCCCCAGCCTTTGGTCCTCCATCCGTATATAGTTGAATTTTACTCCTTTCATACAACTACCAAATGTGAGCACTGAGATGATGAAAAACTGTCCTTGAATGTACCAAACTGTAGGTAAACAAATTCCTAACAAATCACCATTGTGCATTAAAGCATTGCTTCATGACATGTTTTGTACAGTAACTCTGTTTATACTAGATTGCAATAATCTATTGTTTCTATTTTCATATTTTAGTATCTGGAATATAGCCACTTGGAGAAAACTCTTGGTGCTTTTGAAGAAGAGTGTCTGGACCATGGAAAGCCTATTAAACCTGTGGGTCAGAAACAACTCACAAGGTCATCCACTAAAATGGTGGCAATACAGGTAAAGTAGAGCGAAATATTTAAACTGTGATGGTTAAATTATAATATTGTGTTTTGTAAATATTTATAAACTGCATAAAATTTTAAAGCCAGAAATAATTTTTACAATCATGTTACATTTCCAAAAATTGAAGTTGTTAAAAAATTAGGTAAGATATTTTCATTTCACATTTAATGATCTAGTCATTACTAGTGTGCTGTTTTAAGTAAAAGAAGCCCACTGAAATGTGCTTGTACATAATTATACTTTTTGATTATATGTAGCTAAAATTGTGGCATTGAACAGTTAAGTATATTAAGCAGAAGGTTAGCTGTTATTACAATTATAGTATTATGTTAAGATGCACTGAATAGTGGATTTTTTTTAAATATAGTGGGTTTCAATAAAAAAGGCACTTATTCTATTTTGAACCCATGTCTATATAAAAATAAATTCACTTTTTTTATTTATTGCAAGAAATAATTTCTTTGAATATAAAGTGTTTACCCAAGCTTGTTATCACCAAGCTGAAATCGTTAGAAAAGTCCCTAGCGTTACGCGTTATAACCTATTTTTGGTAAAAAAATGGTGCAGCTAAAATTCCTACAATCTGATTGGCTTACACAGGAAATCCCTTGGCATCTAGTGCCTCTTAGCGGATAAACTTCAGTTCGACTTTATAGACAACGTCGTAGAACAGGTGTCTTTAATGCTTTAAAAGTTAAATGTCAAAACTATTGTCAATTGTTATTATGTATAGAGGACATTATGTTATAAATAAAATTATGTTTTTATATTTTAGAATGAAATGGTCCAATTATTCCAGTATGGAAAATGTACAGAATTTTTTGATATGTGGGATGACCAGTTGCCCGATACAGTGCGTCAAGATGATATAACAGCTCAGAAGTTGGAGTTTTGTCTGCATATTTATTTTGCTATTTATCCAGTTCGGAATGGAAAAGAGGTATTACTACACAGTAGCTGCACATTGGAAACAATAATATTAACTAAGAAAAATAAAATTATTTTTAGGATTATTGCACTTTTAGGAAATTCAACTACCCGAATGTGTATTTATTATTTTTTTGCATATAATTTAAATATGCATGAATTGACTGAAGACGCCAAACAACCCATATTTCAATTTTAAAAGTGCCTCCCCCTCCTGTATAACTGGAAATGGAGCAACCTTTTGTGTCGTCTTGTGCGTAAACAATTTATGCTGCATAATTGTCAGAAAAATAATAGTAATTTTGACTATCATTTCCGACTTTCAGTTTAACTTTTTGTTTTAATATTCATGCCTCACCTTGTAGCCATTCACTAGAAATATGTTAACTTAACAAACTGATTTGAAATATTTTTCGCTGTAGAATACTGCGGACAGTGAAGAAGCCATGACTCACTTCAAGAAGTATTTAGAATCTGGCGGTGCTAAATTAAGTCAGACAACAGAATTCTTACCATTTTATGCCTTACCGTTTGTGCCTAATCCAAAATCTCACCCATCTTACAAAGAACTGTTTGCAGTAAGTACAAGCATGCTGCAGTCCCTCTGAATTCTGTACTGAAAAACGTAAATTCTGTAACATATTTTAGTCCTGCCATAAAAATAACAAACTCTGTAGCAAATATTATAGCAATTTCTGCAAAGTTCTGCATAAATTGTAATTATGGTGATTTTTCAAAGTTTCGACACAGAAAATGATTAGTTCAAAAAATGTTCATTTAATCAATGCTCTAACACACCACAGCCCAATGGTGTTTACTGTTTAACATTTGAAAACACCCCGATGTGTCCAAAGTTTTTGGAAATGCTGGTAGCGTCTTCTTAGAACTGCCCCAGTAAACAGCCGTGACACTCGGCAGTGAGTTAAGTTGTTATTGAAATTATTTATTTCCTTTTTCAATATAAACTATTCCGTATAATTCTGCCGGTTATATTTGTAAGCCTGTTTTCTGCTGGATTCCGTACACAGCATGGAATTGTGGAAAAAACAACAGTGACTGATAATATATCACATAATTATTAAGTAGTGTCAGTGTACATAGTCAGTGTACATAGCTGTCCATTAGGTACTACCAGTTCTAATAAAGATGGCGTAAGCAGATAATGAAAGTCTCATTAATTTGTTATCATTAATATAATTAAATTATGATATAGGTAATCAATTCCTTAATATGCAAATATGTTTTTAGTAAAGCATCTGGCATTGCAATTCTCATTTTCTTATCACCAGAATTGATGAAACTGAGTTTTTTTTTTAACACAATCTAGATGTAGCATTTGTAGGGAAAATTTTTATTTCAGGATTCTTGGGTACCTGATTTACAGCAAAGGTTGGAGAGTTATTTGACATCAGCTTTGCAATCTGAACCTCAACCCAGAATTGTGGAACTTTACGTATCCTTTTGTGAAGACAAGTAGTTTTTGAGTACATGCATTTGTGCACATTCTGCATTGTGGGTTTTTTATGTGATTGCTGTTGGAAATAATAAGGCATTTGGAGCTTAAAAATCCTCTCTTCAATGTCATAACAGTGGTCCAAACCCTTGATTCAATGCACCTTAAGCAATCCCAAGATGCATTATAAATAAAATTAACCGTAAACATATAAAATTATTAAAAATTGTTTATATATCCATGACAAAACTGGCATTTAGAAATAAACATGAAATAATCATCAACGTTTTATGTACTAACCAATAAAAATATTTTCTTTAACTTTTTCAAAGAAAAGTGGTTCTGGGGACAGCAAGGGTAAGTAAAATAGACACTCCAGCATGGTTATTTGTTGTAGTTTTGAAAATGTGAACATCATTTCTACTCTGACACTATAAACATAGTATATGTTGTACATTTTGCATATATAAAATACAGACAGTTATACAAATAGTACAAACAATTTTCAGTAGCACATAATTATATAATTATTAAACTTGTTTACATAATTAATGTGTTGGAGTGAAGATACTTCATTTAATCCAATAAAACAATAATATGACCCTTTGCAATTGCATTTTTGTCACTAGTGGGATTTGTGGCCTCAACCAACATGCATACAATGTGACAGTTTATTTTGCGGCATAAAATTCCATTCTATTTTGCTGTAAAATAAATAATTTCGCAAATAATTTTTCACCTTATTAATTTAAAAAATGTACATAACATGAAGTCCGTTTGAAGGAAAACTATTTTTTTCCAATGCATTAAATGTTGGCTGACCATCTAATCTCGCATGTTCTTACCATATTCCCTAGTGGACAAAATTTGAAAATGGGCTAAAAAAATATGGACGTTTGTTAAATTTCATCACTATACTTATACATACATGCGTTTGTTACAATGCGAGTTGAAACAGATTTTAATAAAGATTTAATTCCTATTTGTAATACTATTGTCTTCTATTTTCTTCTCTTTACTTGGATAGATATGAAAGAACAGCAACAGCTTCTACAGCAGCAGCTGGTTGATGCAGAGAGAAGATGTGTGACATACATGAAAAGATATAATAAAATACAGGTTTGTAGTACAATACTACATAATATAAGCTGAGTGACCACATGTACATGAAAAGATATATTAATAAAATACAGGTTTGTAGTACAATACTAAATGCTATAAGCCGAGTGACCTCATGTATATGAAAAGATATAATAAAATAAAGGTTTGTAGTACAATACTAAATGCTATAAACCAAATGACCACTTGTATATGAAAAAATATAATAAAATACAAGATTGTGGTACAATCATGACTAAGTGTTATAAACAAAGTGACCACTTGTATATGAAAAAATATAATAAAATACAAGATTGTGGTACAATCATGACTAAGTGTTATAAACAAAGTG
>JAOXYB010040351.1:0-13115 GCA_028565635.1 Phoronis ovalis | reverse complement strand
ACCCTGTGGTAAATAAATATGGAAAAATTTACGAACCTTAATTTTTCATACCTGTCGTAAATGCGTTTTCCAAAAAACATACCCTGTCCTGTGGTAAATAAAGCTTTAAGAAGCGTGAAAAACATACCCTGTGGTAAATGCGGGAGCTGAAAAAAGGGGACCTATTGCCCCGGTATTGGGCGGCACACACATAGTGACTTTGAATGGTAGTACCCCCGGGATAGATACCTTTAAAGGCTTTATATTAGCAGCGACCCGGGCTAATGAGAGTTACATTATATAATTGTAAGAGTTATACAGGGGCAATTTATAGGGATTCAATAATGATTATTTGACATAATATTAATAATCATAATATTATCACTCACCCTATATAACTTTTAACTGAAACCTATAAAACACGTACTGTAATATTTGAAATTTATATTCTTTGACTTACAGTTCCAGTCTGTTGATTCGGTTGTCTGATTTGTTGCGTGGTCGCCATTTCCTACCAAGAGATTCGTCTTAAATCGTGTAAAAGTTAAGGAACCAGAAATTTTGTATAGCAGACAATCTCTTTAAAATCTGGCGGGAATGACGTAGTTATTTCCTGGATAATACTTTTCATGAGACTATTAATTAACCACAATTTAAAACTGTGCTGTCATGACGGACAATAACTATAGAAGCAAAAAAATATTATTTTCTCAATAAAATCATAATATCTCTCAAAATAATGGTTTTCAAAGTCTTTGAAAAGTTGGGAGCTGCTCAAATTTTAGAAGACACAAAAATACGCCATAAAACAGAAAATAATAAACATAAATAATTAAATAAAGTTATTTTAAGTAATGTAATACGTTTTAAATTTTTATTTTACTAATTATTACCTTATATTCATTTTAAATAATAAATAGGTTAGTGAGTAAACTCTTACTTATTTCTATTTTTTTCGGATCTTGATTCTGTATTTTCAAACAACGCATTTCCTGTTGCGCGGAAAGTGGCGCGCAATAGGTTGCCAGGAACAACCAACCAACATCTTGTGAGAGCCCTTAGTTTTGATTGTGTGCTGATATTTGTCGAAATAAACAGAAAAGCGCGTACTACTTGGTAAGTCAGATGTTCCAATCACTAAATAAAGTGTATTATTAATGCCAGACAATTTCGTTATATACATTTACGCATATTTTAACATTCAAACACGTCTTTAGACTACTTGTATTTTGTAGGCCTAAATTGTTAACATGCCTTTTTTAATAGAATATTTCAGTGTTGTGATGTGCTTGTTTTTATTTTATTTGAACAAATTCTGATAAGTAAACATACCATTTTCATTTTATTACTTCGAGAATTAATCTGAATTTTGAAAATCATAAAAACCCATAAAATACGTCTTTAACGATAGTGTTCTAATATTATACTATTTATGCGGTATAAATTATAGATGAGTTTGTCTTCTGTTTGTGTTGTAATCATCAATTGTTTTCTTTTTTGTAGAAACATGCCAGGCCCTGATGAACCATACTACTGTTCTGAACAGATCAACATCCCTCCTGAGTTACCTGACATTTTAAAACAATTCACAAAAGCTGCCATAAGAACACAACCACAAGATGTGTTAGCTTGGTCATATGCGTAAGTGGCATATAGATTGTCTTAGAATTACAAAATATGATATATGATATGAGTAGTACAATTTTTATTATTAAGCGATTGTGATATCACAGTACATAGTTTGCTGAACGAGATTGAACAACAATATATAATGCCTATAGCTCATGTTGGTATAAAGTTTACTTTATAAAAAGTAAAATATGTCAAAAACAATGTAATTATAAGTAGAATAAGGATTCTGCTAAGATTAGACTAGAGTTGTTTTTTGACCCCAGTAGTACTGTAACCAACTATTTTTGTAGTTTTCAGTAGAGTTCCATTTATTATTAATCTTCATATACTAAAACAGAATATCACTATAGCTTTTAAGAGAATTTTTATTAATATTTTAAATATTGATAAATAATGATGACCATGAATAAATATGTGCACAACTGTATCACCCAAAACTAAAAAAAATATTACCTAAAATAATTCTTCATAGGTTTTGTTATTCATAAATTGAATTAGCTTCATGAATCTAATTTCTTATCTATTTACTTTATTACACTAGGTATTTCAGAGCTTTAGCTAATGGTGAAAATCCTCCAAAAAAGGATCCTACTGTTTGTATCACTGCTTCCAAAACCAAATAGAATTGTGGCCTGTACTCAATCAGCGTACATATTACACCACACACTTTTTAAAACATGAAGTAAAGAAAAATGAATATTAAACCTATTTAAACTTCAACAAAAACTCAGCACACAGTCAGGGCAGAATTAGGGCACCACTCCATTATACCAATGCTTTGGGCTACTTTCTTCACTGGAAACATCCTAGGTATCTTCTAGTGGCCATTTTCACTTCTTTTAAAGCAAGTTCAGGGTTATAGAATGCTTAGGCATCATCACCATATTGGTTTAGTGCTAGCAATACATTGCTTTTATTATTGAAATTTTTCCCACTAGAATGGGATCTTGGAAGTATATGTATTTAGAACAGTTTACTATGGCAAAGTTAAATTGCACTAACTAAGGTGATTAATAAATAAATGTCTCTATTCTTTGCAATTTGCCTATTAATGCTTTAAAATACATACAAATAACTTGTTTTGGTCCCTATAGCAAGTGTTACATACATAACATTCAAAGCATCTATTTTTGTGTTAATATTTTAATTCCTTTTTTTTTAACTACTATCAAACAGGTATTTCAAGGCAATGACAGCTGGTGAAACTCCACCCGTCAAAGACCGATTGGAAATGCCAGTCGCTACACAAAAAACAGACACAGGCTTAACACCTGGGCTACTCAAGGTTTTGAACAAACAGGTAAGTTTTCCTGATATCTTCAGTTAAATACCTGGGACCTGTCTTAAAAAGTGTCTGAAAAATTACTAGAATGTCAGCTGCAGCAAAACATGGATTCCATTTTGTGCATTACAAAGAAACAAATAAGTTGCATATTACTTAAATCTGTTCATAACATGATAAAGCTACACTTATTAACTAAATGAAATGCTTATGTTTTATAGAATCAATTAAACAGACTGCATGTAACATACTTTATCTTGTCAACTTTAATTTGTGAACATGTCATTGCATGACATGGTGGTAGTTTTAAAATGTAGTAATTAATTAAATGCTGTTTCTTCTAGCTTGGTCCTAAAAAGTTAGTCCCGCTCTCAATGATTCAAGAAAAATGGCGGGATTTGGCACTTCCTCAGGAATTATTTGACGACTTAGTTAGAATTGGTAGTTATGGTGGTGAAGTGGAGTGGCTCAAGTTCTTTGCTCTGGCTTGTTCCTCTTTGGGAGATGTAAGTTCTGCTTTTCTGATATAATCTTGTTTAATATTGAACTAATAATGACATTATATATTATTGCCACATATGCAAACAAAAATAACATACATCTGAGAGAAAAGTAATCTGCTTGAGAAGTGATCAAGCTGGTCTATCAAGTAAATGATTTCCGAAATATTTTGCATTAAATATATTGTGTGAACAGCAGAAAAAGCACAAACAATTTAAGGATTCAGGATACAAAAACCACTTTTATTTGACAACATTTTTATGTTATTTAACACTTACTTTATGTAGTGTTTGCACTTTAGTAAACATTTTTTAAAAGGTTATACTTCAATGAAAATAAATCGAAATGCAAACTGTTGAAAATAATTCTTCTGATCTGATAAACGTCCGTTTTGTGAAAACATGTGTTTTTCGAATTTTAATATTTGGAAAAATTTAAGTTAAAAACCCTTCACCTACAAAGCTGAAACTTGGCAAAAATTATTTTAATATACAGGTCTACAAAAAGGCTCTCAATTTTTTAAAATTTTGCTTAGTTTTAATAAAAGATATGAAATTTTAAGTTAAAGGTCAGGATATTGTTGATTTTGATCTAACCCTTAAATTTTAAAAAAATCATAACTTTTGAACAAAGCAAAATTTTTAAAATCTGAGACATATTTTTGTAGCTCATCTGTGCAAAGTTTCAAATTTGTAGGTACATGGGTTTTTGGCCTAATTTTTTAAAAAATTAAAATTTAAAAAAAACAGAATTTTGTACCTAAAATGGCTTTTATCTGGCCATATGATCAAATTCAAATTATTTAACATCAGGATTTGTAAAATTTAAAGTATTAACTATTTTAAAATATATACTTTTATTGTTTCTTCATTATCTATTCCTTTTCATTATTTAAACATAGGTTGAATTACATATACACCTCTTTGTATCTCGAGCCCTTAAACTATAAGGCTGTTCTCTTAAAATTAACACAGGGTGGCATAACTGGCTTGTTAAAAGTGTAAATAAAAATTTCTAAGGAAATAAGAAATTTCAGATCTCATTTAAAAGTTGGAACAGAACATGTAATTTTTGTAACAATTAAAACAAATATGTATTCAATAACTTCCATAGGCATTTAGATAATTTTATATATTATTTGTTTAAAAAAAGTAGGAATTAAACAACATGTGCTTTTACAAAATGTACATAAAATGCTTCAGTTAATTCCTGCTATTGTTTTCTGCCTTACAGAACATAACCAATGCAATGAAGTATGTCTGTGAAATCTTAACAGCTGATCTTGAAGGAGGTCCAGCCAGAGTACCTTTCCCACTATTTAAAGAATTATACACGTACCTAGCGCAGACAGATGGAGAAATCTCTCGAGAACAAATAAATGATGTCATTTCACATCTCCAGTATGATGTGTAAGTACTTAATTTTAAGACTGTTAGTATATGTCCTTGGTATATGTGAACTGAAGGAGTCATACACTTATAAAGTTAACATGGATCTATCAGAAAGCTTCATGAATATTCATTAAATTCTGAATAGGTTGAAAAAAGATGATTTCATGATCTTTGAAGGAAACAAATAAGTTTCAAAGAAAAAAATATTAGACTTACAGACAAATCAAACATCAATACATCTTCATCAATGGCTGGTTACCTCCGAGATGAAAAATAATGCAAACCGTTAGCAAATGATGTCTAGCTGAGTTTTTGTTCTGCAGCAGATTAAATTGTACTACATTGAAAAATTGTTTTAGCAGAAAAATGTCAAGTGTTGCTCATTTTAGATATCAGGTTGCAGTTGTCCCCGGTGGGTCTCTTTTGTGGTGCGAGTGTGCCACTGAGGGAAAATTGTTGGACTAACTCTATATCAAAAATGTGGAAATTTGGACCCAGAAATATACTAAAAATTCCAAAATGAACCCCATAATATACCAAAAATTCTAAAACATAAAACACCAGCAGTCGACATGTCAGTGAATCAACATCCGATGTCATAAATAGTGTACAGCGCATTCATTATTCATTTTATTAGATATGGTTCACTATTTTGCTTGAAAAGTCCCAATATACATTTCCAAAAGAGTTCTTGACTAGGCCTCAAAACTATACCCAAAATATACCACAGGAGCTTAAAAGATACCCTGAAATATACTAAAATTCATCAAAAAGGTTCCCCGGCCAGTGACACATCCTCATCAGCTTCCTACATTAAGTTTGTCACATGAATCTTGGCATGGGTTTAGCTTCTGAATATTCATTAATACTATCTGACAATGTGTCTAGCGACATCTATCAAGAGACCTGCTTGTAAATCAGAATTTCTGTTTTCTTTACAGAGATAAACAAGAAGGGTTTGTGCAGCCAAGAAATTTCCTCACTCCAGATTGTCCCAAACTCTCATAAACTACATAAGCTATCGTGCCAACTCTTTTGTGATGACCAGCAAGTCAACAATGAACATATGCTTAGTCTAGTTGTTTTGAGAACATAAAGTTCAAACACATCGGTTCATAGTGATTGCCTACCAATCTCGAGGACATTTGCAGAAGCCTGGGATGACAATTTAGACCCAATTTCATTTCAAGTCATGTGTACATTGCTCAAGTCCTTATAATTACTGCAGGAAATGTGGTCTTGTTAGATAGCCAAAAATGTACATTTAAACAGTCAAAGTTGACTATATTCTAATTTCACCTAATCTGCCTTGTAGATGCTTAGACAAAAATGAAGAACTGTTGGGTTTTGGAACATTACCCTTACCTCAATTATGAATTTTCATATGTTGTATACTCAAAAGGGCTTCACATATTATTTGCATTCATTAGTATGCAACTCATATTAACACATTATGTTTCTGTATTTTGTATTAGTTCACATTCAAACAATTGGAACACAATCAGTAATGTGCTAGGTGATTCTTGTAGAAATGTCAAAGCAAAAAGGCAAGTACATTGTACAACACGACATCATACTTGCATATTTATGCAGTATATAATATGTACTGTTGTAGGTGAATGTGGTAGTTGTCTCTTGTTAAGGTTATTTTCCATGTAAATACAAGTGTACAGTATATAAGTCTGTTTCTAATTTAAAGTTACGTTTAACATTCTCTGATAACAAAGAAAAAAACAATCCGCATACAATTTCACAACATTGTAACAGATTGTTCCTAAGGTTATTTTTGGAAGATTCAAAGTTGAAAATAAAATGTCTTGTAGAATTCAGTGTGTTGAAAGTATTTTTGAATTTGCCAAGACTGGCTTAACTTCAAACATTTGTGTGAAAAATTATTACTAGTGCTATCTGCCCCTGGGCAGCCATGGGCACAACTCTATTTGGAAATGAGTATAATTAAAGTTGAGAGAAATCACAATTTGAAAACGTAATTTTTTGAGAAATTGATGAAATTATATCCAAGCATGGCAAGTCTGCCAGTTTCTTGTGTATTTCTCACTAATTCCACCAGATGGTCTGTTATTAAGAGTTCACACAAGAGTTAATTGGTTAAGACTGCCTGAAAATTCGGGAGTAGGCACGAGACATGATTATCTTTGTGACCAAACAAAATTTTCCGCGAAGAGTTAGTCAATGTACTAGAAGACAATATGTTACTATTGCATTGAGGTGGATGGGAAAATCAATTCTATCCTTAGGCCATATGAAAACTGCAAATAACACAAGAACACACGAGCACTTGTGAACATCTTGAAATTCCATTTATTCAAAATTGGTAATAATAGGATTTTTCATCAAAACTATGCAACATTAATATATTAATGTAACTTTAGGAAACCAGTAATGGAACTCTGGCTATGTAAATAGGCCTAAACCATTTTCTGACATAAAATCCCCAAATTTGCATTTAAACTGCATTGTTAGCTTAGTTAATAAAATGATTGCCTCTAAAGCACATCATTTCTTTTATGTTCTATTCTGTACCTACTTTAGCTGTTACAGGAAGCCTACTTACCCAAATTTCACATCCTACTTCAGTTTTTTATGCAAATAACAAATCCACATAGAAACAATGAAATTAACCAACCGTCATAGCTTTCACAACTGAGGTATTGCATTGATTAATGCATACAAAAATTTTCAAAAACTAATGCTACTCCACCATTTATAGTCTTTGAATGTAATCATTATGAAATTTATACCGTATAACACAACACAGATGCATCCTTATGAAGCAAATCGAACACCTTCCAAGGTAGACTTTTTAAAAACTTACCTGATATAAAGCATACTATGTTACCTTTAAGTCAGTTGAATTATATCAACCTCCTTTTTAAAATGCGATATAAAAGTAACATTTTGCTTACAGCAAGTATGAAAGAAAACATCCATAAGCATCTGTACATGTTACAAAAACATAAGATTGAAAAAAATAGTTGTTGTACACAATATTCACCGTTGTATATTGTAGGTTACGAGCATAAGTAAAAGATCCATCAATGCTAATTAAAATTTAGAGAAACCGGACAAATAACATATTACTCCTGCACTTCAGTGCCATACTCATTTATGCTTTGACCTCCATATTCATTATATTTGTCTGGGTCCTCCACTTTTGGCTGAATTTCCTCCCCTTCCTGCTCAGAGTCATTGCCCCCATTGTTCTGAAATTCACCCCCATAATGTCCTTTCTCAGCAGGCTCTTCTTTTATTTGTCTGTTAATGAAATCCTCATTGTCTTCCCCATAGTCTTCAGCTTCATTACGTTCAGCACGATCTCGACGAGTGCGGTCTTTGCTGCGAGAACGGCGCCTCTTACGGTCACGTGATCGACTACGTTTGCTACGATCTCGAGACTTGCTGCGGCGAGTACGTTTGCGGTCTCGACTTCTGCTACGTCGTTTTTCTTTTTCTTCACCTGAAAAAAGGTAACACTTTATAGATCAGGAACTGGTGTTTTGAATGGATTCTGACAAGTTCAACAAAAGCATGGAATGAATTATTTGAAGTTGGTTAACATAAACCAATTAATTTCCATGCATAAAGACTTGATGTCGACTTGAAAATTAGTTCTAAATTGTACATTAGCAATATCCTTGCAACTCACCACATTTGCTACAAATCTAATACAAGAAAATTACAATTCATCTGTAAGACATACCATCATCTTTATCTCGGCTGCGTCTTCGCTCACGACTTCTTGATCTTCGCCGCCTTTCTGGACGTGGTTCACGTTCACGACTCCTACGTCTTTCTCGTGAACGGCTTCTCCTACGACGGCCACGATCTCTGTCTGGGGATCCATCCCTCTCTCGACTGTCAGCCCTCTGTTCACTGAAATCAAACCTGAACATGTACATCATGTCAACATATCCTTAACAACTCCTATCTTACTTTTGTAAGTGTTTATGCAGCTCTGCACATTTTGTTCTTTGTAATATTATTAGATGCAAAATACCATAGTAGTGCATACAGTGCACTTTTACTTGAATTCAAAAATTTTCACTAGCAGTATAAGTTATGCACCGTATCTAAAAGTTTATCACAGCAGGGTATAATCAATCTAGGGTTACTTACTTATCATCCCTACCAGAAAATCGACTATTAACATCAGGTCCCCCTTTGCGAGTCATTCCCAGACCACCGCCTAAAAGGTAGAACATACATGACTTTTACAATCATCTCAACAATACAAACAAGTCACTGGCATTAAACTGCATACTATGCACACAAAACCATGTTCCTGGTACCTTTCAATTATATCGTAGCACGCAGTAAATAATTGCAATTTCTGGCCAACTTGTGCACATATTGATAATACGAATATTATTCATGGAAATGGACGACTGCTTACCAAGTCTACGTGGTCTCCAGCCTTTAACAGTTCGTGCTCTTTCCACATCAACCAGTACTCGACGACCATCAATTTTCTTACCGTCAGCATGTTTGTATGCAGCTGTAATGCAGAAATTAATAAAAACAAATTAAATTCACTGTATGACAGCAAAATAAAACTTACAAACTTACCTAAAATCAAATTTGAGGCTACCAAACAATTTACATCAGCTGTGCACGAAAATACCTACCATAACACCAGAAAATTAAAGAAATGTAAACATAACCACAGTTAAAAGTGCTAGTTTACGTGTGTTTAACTGTTTAGCAGAAACTTTTAGGTTCACTTCAAGTAAAAGGCACACCTAATGTAAAATGCTCTGGAACCAAGTAAATATTAATGTTATTTTAAAAATGTAATAAAACAGAGGTCCCTGAAAACCTTGATCTTGCCTGCTACTGTCCTCTTCTGCCTTGATCTTACCTGATGGCCCAAAGAGCCAAATGATTAAAAAGATCATTTAATTAATCAACCCACAAGGGGTTTTAATGCTGCAAGGTGAGCTAAAGTCTCCAAGAGGGAGCCTTACTATACTCCACTCTGGAGGCTGCTGGTCTGGTCTGCAAGATAATATCAATTCCCCAGAAGAGATGGGGTTAAATCTAGTGATTCAATATTAGTCGATGTCCTGTTGTTTTCTGCCTGGCATTCCTCCAATGCATACCTACCTGGTGACCAAAATTTATTTGTATAAAGTTTAAATGAAAATTAGACAAGAAAACCTGCAACTTACACGTTTACAAAGGCAATTCAATAAAAGCTTTCCTTCACTAATCCTTAAACACAGGCTGTCTCCACGGATTCCATTCCATAAACTTACCCGCTTACCTGATTCAATGTATTTATATGTAATGGATCGAACAGCCTATACTAAATTAGGTACTACCTGCTACACATTTATCAAACACCATGTTAAAGAATTTAGAATGTACTTCCAGACAATTTCTTAAGCATACGAGTCTCCAACTTTTTTATAACTTTCCATGTAACAGTTTTATAAGCAAGAAGTACTTAGTGGAGATCCATCCGATCCATGTACACATTTTTATATTTGGAGAAACTTTGTTTGATATCATATCAAAGATATCTGGTTCTTAATACCTAACATAACTGTAACTTGAAACGCTTGAAATTTTGTTGTCATTGAATTTTGAAACAATTAAAACTGGACTTTTTTTGTAAACTGTTCTGTTCTTCAAAATCGTTAATGACAAACAGTCATCTAGTGCTACAGTATCCATGCAATAACAAAGATCATTTTTAATATTTTTGGAATTAAGCGACACATCTGTTAAACAGAAATGGAATACAATGCTAATTTTTTTGCACATGCACACAACAAATGCTCGATATTTTATCTTCTGCTTCAGTGAATCATTTTATTATCAAGTAATCTTATAGATGGCAGGGGAGATGAACTATATAAGGTAAAGGTTGTGTTTGTTTAATTAAGCACTCAAATCACAGTTAAATTAATAATTTACAGTTTTTCTTGTTACAGAAATGTCATTTAATTTTTTATATATACCTGCTTATTTATTTTTTTGAAAAAAAAATTGGTTTAACTAATCCCTAAATTACTACTAGAATCTACTGTATCGTCAAAGACTGTTTTGATCATGCTTTCAAGAAACTAGTCCTGTTTCAATCGTGTATAGCTGGCTTTAATTGTGTAGTGCTAGTAATTTATGAAGGAACATTTAGTGTAGGTTCAATTATTATAACAATGTTTCATGGGCACATCTCCCAAACATGCAGTCTCCCTTAATAACATTTGTACAACTGGAAATGCAAAGAGATGAATTTAAGATTATTTTCGTCACTAAATGTTACCCTATTTATTTCTGTTTGACAAAATAGTAGAAGAGTTTGACCTGACTAACTTATAAGTATGTGTGTACCCAGTCTTACCACACATACAAACCTAATCCGTTTGCAGTATTCAAGCAACATAATGCATGAAACATCATGCTCACGGCCAAAGTCAAACAAGTCCAAGGCATAGGTGAAAAGCTGTGGGCAAAAAATAATACAGTCTGTTAATACCCAAACTGAATTAATGCAGAAACAAGGTGATAAAAGGAGATTAAACCACAATATGTATGTCTTTCATTTGAACTACAAGGAGGCACTGCGGTTAAAGATTTCACCTGCAAAATTATTGGTAAAATTTCAAGGTTGTATTTTTCATCAGTTTGTACTTTTGGTATTTTCTTAAAAACCTAATGAAACAGAAATTATGTGATGAACAGCTGAAAATAAAGGGTGAGTTATTACAAACTTTATAGCTGCACTCAGTAACCCATACACTATCCATGACAAGTGAGTTCGTGAAATTTTGCCTGATGCAATAATTAGAAAGACTGAAAATATTTAGTCCTGGGCTGGAAGACAGGATGATATATCTGATAAGCCCAAAAAGCATGTAGCTTTTTTTATAGTACAAGGCTGCCACCAGCCAACTCTTTAAATTAGTACAAACAAAACAGCATTAGGAAGCATCCTTTCTGTCAATTATTAGCTTATGATGCGGTTTTCAGCTATGTTTTCTTCTCATTAGCGATGTTTTTAAATTCATGACCACACTCCCACAACTTCTCTGATAGCCAATAATAATGTGCAACAACATGACCTGTATGTTTTTCAGTACAGAAAACAGCACATAAATAAGTCTCATACATATAAAAGCCTTTTTCAACCTGTTATTCAGGTTAATGAAGTTAACAGTCAGGATGATGTCTGTGTAATCATTTAAAGTCTAGAAGACCTGCTAAGTTTTTGAGTCACATAATAATTTTATAAAAATAGGTGCATTTAAAAAATTTCCAACAAGAATTATGAAAATTATTCAGTCTGTTTTAAAGTCATAGGCAATTGTACTGGTGGCACTGGAAGCTACTATTAAAACCTTTTATAACCCATATTGCAAATTGCTGATGACATCAGAGGTGAACAAGGTTAGCATGTAATCTTATAGGAAAAATAAATTTTTCTCCCTTATGTACACTCTTAACAATACAAAAATGTTTTTATTTGCTTTAAAATTTCCCTTATACTATACCTTTAACAAAGTATTATATTTCAGTTGGGAATCATTGCCTGATAAATAAAATATGCTTTTAAATTTTTTTGTCCATACAAATGCACACATGTTAGTACACCTGTCATCAGAGCTCTGCTTTATATGTAGTAAACCTTTAAACTGGCAGCTTCCAGGACCAACAATTTGTAACTTCAAAATGGAATTAGTAACTTTGATAATTCTTGTGGGAAATTATTTTTTCATCATCTTAGTGGCATTTTGTTCACTTTAATCTCCAAGTTTGTAACACCCCCTTACTACAAGAGAGTAGACAGATTCTAATACAGAAGGGGAGTTTATTTGCAGCTAATGGCTATTATATTGTTGGAGGAGGACACGGTCGTAACTATATCAACTGTTGGGATATAATTTAAAGTTTTCTATTTTCAAGTGCAATGAAAACTTAGAAATACTCTGGGAAATACATATTTTCTGACTTACAGTGCATATCTCGTTCGTGTTCAAACTCGATGAAAGCATAGCCACGTGGTTTGCCTGTATTCTGGTCAGACACCATACGAATCTGTAAATCAGAAAATAGATATAAAAACTTGAAATGTTTGTGATAAAGGTTATCATTATGTTTCATAATTCAGTATTATTTTAATATACAAGAATCTAATGACCCCACACATGGTGGCACAAATCAGAACTTGGCATAAGGTCACAATTGATATAACCACAGTGGTGGCGGAGTGGTCTGGCCCTGTTAAATTTATGATTTTTTCTTTTTTCCTCCTTGGCGCTGGCTTTTTTGGTTGTTTCTGTTTGAAAGGTAAACCACTGTACAAG
>JAOXYB010040340.1:0-13118 GCA_028565635.1 Phoronis ovalis | reverse complement strand
TATATACCGCCTTTATGAATAAGCTCTTCATCCAATACGTGAAGTAGTTCCATATTCTCCCGCCAGGGGGCGCTGGTGCTCATGGTGACATGGTGAAGCATAGATATAGAGAATAACTTACTGATTAGACATGCTTTTACCAAAAGAACCGTAACAATAAAATTCATAAATTTGGTGTTTGCAAACCTTGATTCTGACATCCACTTCTATCTGTTTTTCTGATGTAGTATCTAGTACAAGGTTTACTTCACCACTTTCAATCGGTTTTGTTCCTACAAGATATTAATGTGTACCAAAAATCATGTAATACATACAAACTTCTTTAGATAATTATTTGGCTCTATTTAAGGCACGACTCCAAGAATCTTTGAACAGTACTTATTACTGAACTGCTCAGTAAATGGCTGATACCTTTAGAGCCAGATTTACTATAATGATTACCTAAAACTCAGAAATTGATGTATAGCTTATACTGCCAAAAACGTCCAAATCTGTCATTGACGAGATGCAACGAAAGCACGGGAAACATAAGTTTGTTGACCAAATTATGTGATAGCATAACCATATTTAGATATGTGTCTAATCATATATGGATTTCGAACTCAAGGTTTTGACTACATGTATTTATAGCGATCTCGTAGGACAAACTATTTTGTTGGAAACAAACCAAAATGAGAGTTTTTCTCCGGGTACTACAGTTTCCTCCTTCCCCAAACCATGTCCTTGGGTAATTAAACAGTCTCCCTCAGGCAAACAGTTCTTACGAACTGGGAAAGGGCTCCCGAGGTAAATAAATGACCTTTAATGACTCCACCGAAAAGAGGCGGCCCATGAAAACCATATGCAAAAACGATACAGCTTCCATGCATCTTTGTTGTTGAAGGCCATAATAAACATATAGAGAGAAGTACATATCTACCAGCCATAAAAATAATGCGAATGGAATGAATGTAAAGGGAGAGCTACCTGAATAGCAGTAACAGTCCCCCGCTCCGCCATCTACTGTGGCCGCTTCCATTGGTGGAGCATGGTACTCCACTGTGTCAAAACATTTCTTTACAGGCAGATCTTCACTGAATGATTCTCGGCGTGAAGTCTCTAAACTACCAGAATTGGCCACTTGATATTGACACTCCTCTGGATAAACGCACATAATGGTTTGTGTTACATTATAAGAGTAAATGTTTTACCAACATAATATAAAAGAAGTTATAACTTGTACTAAAACACGATTACCTGTTGCTGCTATTTATACGTACAATTCATATATAATGAATTTCTTGAGTATTCAAGCTCTACTACAAAAATTGGAATCGATTCTACATGCGACAGTTCAGTGATATTTTAATATTATATTTGAAATAAATTCCTATCTTGTCTTCGTAGCAGTAACTTTTAGGGCTATTACATAACTGAGCAATCTATGCCAATAACGCGTTTCTAGATATAACAAACCCATGCACTGATTTGTAATATATCATGATAAAATTAATATCAATACCTAGAATTTTTTTACGCTGATATGGGACCAACCAAATACGGATGGCGACAGCCACAATAGCTCCTGTGCCGAAACTGATGATAAAGGTGGCCCATAGCGGAATCTTGTCAAAGTGGAGCACTAAATTAAGATAACAGAAAAGTACATCTAAGACAATATTACTTCAAATACGGAGGCTGTTCTAGCTGTGTTAACAGAAATTGACTCTGATTTGTCTCATGCGCTAAATAGCAAAATTTTATTTTCCAGCCATGTCATAAAAACCTGAAGTCAAAATGTATACATACACCAATTTTATTCATGAATCTATTTAAAAAATCATATTTATAGACAAAAATATTTGCATCAGATCTGGAAATAGTAGCAGTAACGAAAACACCAAGCCTATGGTAAAGAGCAAATTCTTACTTTCTGGTCCCTCGTAGAATACAGAAAAGATGTTAACGACAACTGTGAAACCATAGGCCAAGGGAAGAAGACGCAAACCAGGCTCCAGGGGACGATCCTAGAAAAAGTAAATATGTTATATTGACTGTATCCTTACTAAGCTACCAAATCTTCTTTGTTAGCAGATTTGTTTTGTTAAAATTTTTCTTGAGAATAAATTTGTATTGTTTTCTTCAGGATAGATTGATTCTGTTATTTATATCTTTACCTGAAAATGTGTTTATTTTGTTTAATTGTCGAAGCACTTCGTTATTACGGCTATAGACCTATTGGTACATGCCCTCTCAGGAACAAACATGGCCGCCAGTTGGCCATATTGGAAGTAATTTGGGTCAGTATTATATCTAACCTGCACTTTGACTGTGACCTATACTTACTCTGTACCGAATATGAAACTGATCGGATAAAAACTGAAGCAGTTACTGCACGACAAAGAAAGTACCACGTACAATGAAAAATGTCGAAGTACTTCGTCTTTACTGCTATAGACGCATTGTTACATGCCCTCTCGGGAATAAACATGGCCGCCATTAGGCCACATTGCAAGTAATCAAGGTCAAAATTATAAGCAACCTGTAGTTTGACATGTTTTTACACTGTCCCGAATATCAATCTGTCCCAACATATCGGGTAAAACTGTTATCGTGAGACACAGAAAGTGTTACATACGACGATGACGACGACAACACCAACAGTGATAACGCCTTCACTACGCTATATGTCCAGCCACCGTGTGGATGGACATAAAAACAACCAAAATTTGCAGTACAAGGTTGGTTGTACAATATGGAATTGCAAATTGGTTGTGTATCAAACACTACAGCACATTTTATCATTTATTTTACCTTGCTTAGCACAAAATATCGGACGAGAAAAAATATTCCCATGGATACACCACCAGAGAGCAAAGGCGAAATGAACCAGGAACCAACTGTAAAATAAATGACATGTTTATTCTGTTTCATTAGTACATAAACCAATAGGGCTGCAAGAATTCTTTTGGTGGTATTGCTACAGAAATCAAATTGCAAAACACTATATAATTTTGTAGGCTGTGTTTTCTTAAAAAAATTAATAAAAATTAAAAAGAATCCTTGGATATATTTCTTTTCAAACTCTTCAATTTCAAGGTAACTTTTTTTTCTGATGACAACAATTATTCAGATGTTGCCGTAATTGATATGAACTATACGTACCTATGGTCCATGTCTACTATGCCCCCAACAGTTGGATGATAAGATAAACACCACTTCATGTCATCCACAAAGTTTCTATTATTATTAATTTTGTCTTATTGCTATTCCAATAAAGCATTCATTTGTAATTCATAAACATTGCCAGTTAGTCCGTATAATAAACACACATGGCAAAGTTGATATCTTTAATTTATAATACTAAAAACTTTAGAACACTTAGTAAATATAATATTAATGTTTAAACCTTTAGCAGATATAATGTTAATGTTTAAACCTGAATCTTTAACAAATTATTCTTTTTTACCTTTTAATTAATAAATTATTCTTTACTTTAAATTAAAACAGCCTAGTCACCCAGTATTCCTGATTAAAGTAACTGGCATTGTAAAGCTGGCATTGTAAAAGTTGGTTGATCGATTAAAAGTATATAACAGCAGCCTTGGTTTTTAAAGTAAAAACAAACAATACTAAAATAGAAGCTACCTGTACTTTGCACAGATTAATGTAGACAATGGATGGGACACAAGAGAAGCTATTGATGTATCTCCGAAATTGGGTTTGTTTTATAAGAAAATAACTAAGTGGTGCTATACTAACTAATCATTCCTAGCTTTTTCCAGTTGACCCCTTCAACACCATGGGCTACCAGAGCGAAGCCAAGAGTAGCACCAACGATACTATGTGTCCCCGAAACAGGAACGCTGAGGAAAGTGGCAACGAGGAGCCATATACAAGCACCTGGCAATAATAAAATTGGTTAGCAGAGCATGTATCAAGGACAAATATTGGACAAAATGCCATTTTTTTATTACACTTAATTTTATTATTTTGCGTTATAAACACCAACCACTGCATGGAAATATTGATTTTAATTTGTTTAAATGTTTGAAAAGACAACAGTGACTCATTCTCATTCTACTGCATATTTTGAATTTATTGAATTTTGTCTGTTCGAAAAAGTGAGTTTTTACTGCAAAGTGGCAACCTTACTGATTACAGAATTATACAACAGATAGTAAAGTACTTTTACAGTTTTCAATTTGACATATTTCCAAAAGCCAGCATTTTAAATTGAGATAAATAAGTATAAAATAATTTAAATTTAATAGGTAAATCAAAGGAAATTCCAGTGTATTACACATTTCCATTTCCTGTTTTTTATGTTATTAATATATTTTAATTTGTGCCAAGGAGTACTCTTCACTTTATAACAATGCACTTTACCACAAGTGATCGATGCTTTTTTTTGGAGCTTTTTTTACATTTCAGTATGTACTGTAAGGGATACAATTCCCTTCCAGTGCAAGTTATTTATTAAACGCTCTCTTAATAATTTCAGGTCAAATATATGTCTATATTTATATATATATCTGCACTCATGTATTTATAGGTACAGGTATATGCACTCTTAGCTCTAATGTGTTCCTTAAGATTTTTCTATGCACTCAAAATTTAGGTTATAGATGCTATAGGAGTGGATAACTCTGATACGACAAAGTTGTCACCATAAAGTCTAATATGTTTTTGTGAACCTCACATTTGTCAAAAGCTAATTTATAGTGGAACAAAAAACTGCAATTTGCTAAATACAAATTTCACTTAAACTATAAAGTTAACTATAGAAATATCTTTTAGCAGAATGCTAAATCTTAATATTGTGTCAACTGAAAAAGTGTTTCGATACATGTTTCCAATAGCTTATCTTTTCAGAATACAGTCAACTTGAACAAAATTGAAACCAACTGAACTTATAAACTAATGATGATCCAACCTAACGAGGTCAAAGTTCAAGTTGGGTGACTTTGATAATTTCATGTCAACATTTTTTAGTGGAAAACAAATGTTTTCCAGAAAGCATGAATCTCTGTATAAAGTTGCATGAGTTGAGGGTGAGGTGTTGGAGTAGATCTTATCTTAAAGGTAAACCAAAGTGTACAACTAAGCGAATGATGTGACCAAATGTGGTTACTTTTAGCAAGAAACAAAATTTGCCTGGAAGCCCCTACCTGATACGGCTGCTACATTTCCCACCATAAGTAATTCTTCTGTGCCATTATATGGAGCCACATCTATTACGCCTTTTCTGATCGTGTCCGAAACACGTGCACCTAAGAAAGCAATGTTTTATAATATTTTGAAGATTGACTCTCATAAGGTCTATAAATACAAAGAGGTGCATATTTGATGAGATAAACATGAAAATATACATTTTTAAAAAGTTGATATTCTAAACTCTACAAATCTTGAGTTTACATAGATTAAATTTGGTCTTACGAACTCTATAGAAAATATTTCTGGAAAAAAATGTTTTTTAAGACAAATTCTCACAGGAATTGAAGCCAAATGTTTCACAGAACAAAAATTCTTACTTTTTGTGATAAGACCATTTAGTGCCCAATAAGTGTATATAAAAACAATTTGTGGCAATAGTGTAAGATTTGTTATGACATTCAAACAAAGAATATCTGACTGTTATCAGTAATACTTGATGGCAAAAATAAACCAGTCAAATAGGTGTGAACATTATAAAAATTACAAATCATTGTTAAATGTAGAAAGATATTCAACATCGGATGTTCCTTTCCATTTAAGGAGAGCATTTGCCAGATGTACGATATGAAGCTATAGACAGGGGAAATAGAATTTGCACATATTGTGCAGTACATCAAACTAAGTTGTTAATAGAGGTTGAATATCATGCATTCTTTATCTGTGCTAAATACCATTGTATTAGACGACATTATTTATATTCTTGGTATGATGGGTCTAATTCCCAAACTGATTTTTATAAGATTATGAAGAATTGCAATCCAAAATCAATATTAAAATTGTGTGTTTGTATACCATTTGTTACAATTAAGGGATGAGACAACGCCCTAATATGTGGACTGGTTTATTAAAATTGTATTCATAAGCACGACCACCTCACACATATATTGTACATAACTATTATTGTGTTGTATTATGGGCCGGAGGCCTTTATTTACTAAATAAATAATTATTATTATTATGTATAAAGGTGATTGTTGTCAACTATCATGCAAGTACGTGAGGGGATTTTGACTTAATTTTTTTTTTGAAGATTGAAATTTAGAAAAAACAATTTTTATCAAACTTGCCTATTACCTGTTCATGATAATCACTATCTAGCCTTTTGCCTTTGGTTCATTAACATTAAAGTATAACATTTGTAAAATTGCATACTCTAAAATTAATTTTAAAAAAAGCTACCGTCAAATAACAGTGTCACAATGTATCTCGTCCTTAAAGTTAAATGAACAGTTAATTTAGGTGAAAATAGCAAAACATTTAAAAATACCAACAAGAAAGAGGACTTAATTTTTTTTTAATTTATAAACTTGTTCACGACATTATATATTTTTTATTACTTAGGCTTACCTAAAAACATGGCTCCGAGAGTTTCGAAGATTGTTCCCAGGATGCAAGCATTTCGCAACGTCAGAACCTTCGAACCAACAGAAGTTCCAAAAGAATTTGCAACATCATTAGCGCCAATACCAAACGCTAACGCAAATGCAATAATGAAACCAACGATTACCATCCATAGTTGATCTGGCAGAATGTACACCATTTTCAGTTTATTAAAGTCTTGTGAAAAATCAAATAAATTGCAAATATACCTTTTTTTGGCTTAACTGCTGATATAAAGTTCCTTCTGGATCTAGACCGTATATTTCTTACCTTACTTCTTATAGTTTAAATTTAATGAGCATATAATGGACACAATATAAGCCAATGAATGAACAGCTAGGTTCCTTCATGGTTTCCATTCAAGTTATATAACAAACTGAAATCACCACTTTTTAATGTATTCACGAAATTCAGATACCGTATTATAACCTCCATTAGTTAAACCCACTCTCCAAATTGTGCTATCAAAATGTGTTAATTTTTGTACATGCATTGGTTCAACCACACTCGTCTATCGCCATTTTCAGACTGTTATTGTTCAAGACATCAAAATTTCAAATACCAATATGTGTTTTAGACACCAACTCAGTGTGATGCCAAATACGCTTAGTATTGACTCTACATTGTATGGGATCTCAATATTACATCAAGCAGCAAAGTATACATTTTGTATTTATCTTCTTTTTGATTAGGATTGCTGCTTTTGCGGTACTTGAGGTGTGACATCCATGGGGTGGGCAATTTTTAACTTTGTGAGCAAAAGGTCATTTTAATAGAAGTCAAAGATTAAAATTGTTCTTTTGAATTTTTGACCACTCAATTTCTGTCGATATGGAAGCTTATCAAACACAAATCACGGGTGAGAGAACAGCCTACATATTTTTCGTAGTAAGGCTATACACCATAACATATATAGGTGCAAACATTGGGTTTTGTGAAATAGGAAGATCGAGGGACATATTTGAACATTTAGTATTCATGTGAACGCCCGAAGAGTGCAAAGCGAAGTTAGTGCGGCATGACCCCGGATTTTTATTTTAATATTTTGTGCGATTTCCAGCAATCTGGCGTATTCTGGGACTATTTTTTGACATTACACACTGTGCCACTTTTGTATAATTTTAAGCCTGAGCACATTTGATCACATTTTACATGGAGAAGACAACTTTACAATATTTTTTGTATATCTTTTGTGTTCTTAAAAGTTAAATTCATTTATTGTTGTTGCTTAGTACCTGTGCCTGAGAACTTTGTATTCATGAAACTTATATTGCTGGGTGCGTATCGATCAGTCTGAATAAATCCATCCGTTAGTGTTCCGTACCTTGAGTACGGAACACTAACGGATGGATTTATTCAGACTGCGTATCGATAAGCCGACATCCCATTAGTCCGATACCACATTAGTCCGACATCCCATTAGTCCGACAGCTCATTAGCCCGACATCCCGTTAGTCCGACAGCTAATTTTTTAGCATCTCCCATCTCATCTACTACTACTGCTCTAACATGTATGTCCAAAACAAGGTCCAAAGCAAAGATCCTCTGGTGGACTACTAATTAAACTAGTCCGAAATAATCTGTCGCATCTAACCCCATATCTCAACTCCAACTTACATTATCAGTCCCTACAAAACAACATGTTCATCATTGATCTTTTAATCTTGGGCTACAAATGTTCTGAATTTTGTATTTTTAATTACAAAATAACTACGCCTATTCTCTAATCTGACGGACTAGAACGTATTACATTTGTTCTATAAAAAATCGCAAAACTCCAATATCTGCCGCTAAGAACTGGTAAATAACGCAGTTTTATATAATGAGCATCTTACCATCAATTTTTGCTACCTGCGCTACAGGTGTTTTAAATCGCACTTATTTTTTATTTAGCGTTACACGTGTTACTTGAATTGTCAGGTATGATCCAAAAAAATCGCAAAAAGTCATATAGCATTTAACTGTTACATGTGACAGCATGTGAAGTAGTGCATGCAACTTTTTTTAAATTACGCTTTGCGCCATTGTTGTCTGCATGCTACAGTGTTGAATTTAAAACGCAATAATTTTGATTTTTATGAACACTTTGAATACTGTTTTAATAGCTATAACACATGTTTACATTGCTATTTGATGACAGATAATGGCATTTTAAGGTAATGATAATATAAAGATATCTCCTTTATCACTATTGCTTGCTGAAAGGCCGAAACGATGAAATGTCCAGTTTTAGTTTATTTATGTTTATCTTCTAACAAAAGCTCTTGCAAAATCATCATTTTTAAAACCAAAATGTCATTTATACAGTATTCAGCAGTCGCATTTCCTTTATTTTAAAATGTTCAAAATGAAGAAATATTTAATGAAATGATAGTATGTAGACAAGTGTTTTCATTAAAATGCAGAATCCTTAAAATTACATTTTTTAAAAATCTATCAGTTAGACTAATTTTAACAATTAAGAAATTTAAATTAATTTACGCGTTATTCACGTTTCCAGTGCGCTCACAAGCGCATTTTTGTAATATTATGCTGTAGTGCCATTTGCCATTGTGTTTTTTTAGTCTAAAATTAAAGCACTAACTGTATTTGAGAAAGGGTGAAAATCAGCAGTTTTGACTAACAGATTATGGTTTTAAACCCTGTCTTGCTTAGAGTCTGTTTTTCGAGACGAGTCTTGCTTAAGGTTCAATTTTCACGGTGCGGTGTAAGTCTTGTTTTTTTGGTTTTCAAAATTTCAGATTAATAAAGTGCCAACTTCGATTTAGGCCTTGCTTTGAGTTTTTTTCCTTGTCGAAAAATTAGGTCTTGGTTAGGGTCCATTTTCACACCTCCTTAACCATTTTTGTAGGGTCTTAACTAGCATGATTATCACACTTTTTTAGTCCCCTCGGGGAAAGTTATTATGTCACACTAAAAAAGTGTCATTGGGATTTTTTGACGTCATCTCCAAAGATTACCGCCAGTTTAAGGTATGACGCAATGCAACTCAAGCTGAATAAATCCATCCGTTAGTGTTCCGTAACTTCTCAACTAACGTCTGGACTTGACCATAGTCTATTTTGTTATATTCCTTCAATTTAATAAAAGCGGAATGATTACGTCATTAATCTTTTGCCAAACGAGATAAGCCTTTCTCTCTGGTGATCCATCGCGGATCCATCGTCGCCTGCCACGTCTATCCTATCATTATGACTCATTCTGAATAGGTATCATCGGGGAGTTTGCTTTTTCCTTATCTATTATTGTATGCTGTAATTTGATTGGTGTCAAGACTCTCATGACACTTTATATTATAGAAATACAGGGATTATCGTTCTTCTGCTTTTCGAGATTATAAACAAAAATTGACTATGGTTAAGCCCAGACATTAGTTGAGAAGGTATATGGAACACTAATGGACGGATTTATTCAGACTGGACGCAATTCTAGGAGTAAAATTTTGTATTCGTATTTAAAATAAATATATTAAAAAATTAAACTGCCGTTGGAAAAAAATCATTGATACCTTTATCTGTGTTATCCTTTTTGTAAGCTGCTTGATACCCGAGATTGTGTTACTTAGATCACATTAAAATTGTGTGTTTTTGTGACAGAAAACCCTAAAATGTGTCCATTTTTGAGACCAAACTCCCTAAAAATAGGTGGATATTTTGAGTTTGGGCTACACACCCCCGTCTAAAAATATGGTCAGTACCTCCCCGGGTGACACATCTCAACTTGACATATAGCTAAAGCATGTTAGGTCAGTAATTGAGATTGTATCTTTTAATTGTCTTCCAATTTTGAAATGTCTATAACTTGGAAACGCTTTGAGTTATGGGTGTCAAACTTGAGCTGTGGACTTAGTAGGGAGGGGACATACAAAAAATAGGTCAGGGTCAATGTAAGGTCAGTAGGTAAAATTTCAAAATGTCTTAACCTTCAAAAATGATGGTATCTGGTCACCTAAAGATCAGCATGATGATTTTTGAGGTCTTGTATGGGTCAAAAGGTCATATTTTAATTTATTTTTTTTTGGCCAATTTTAATAAGGAAGAGTGTCTAAATCAAGACAGAGTGGTGCTACAGTCATATAATTTGACAAATGACATCAATGGGGTAAGTTAGCTGACCTTAAAGGTCACTCAGGAGGCAAAATCTTAAAATTGCATTTAACTTCCGAAAATGATGGTTTTACGTCATTTACAGGTAATGTAAGGGTCATATTGAGGCCAAAAAAAATAATTTCTAGAAATTTGATGAAAGGTTCAAAAATGAAGTTAAAAAGTTTTATTTAGAGGTTATCTTAGCTGACTTTGAGGTCCAACAGGTCATTCAGAGGTAAATAATCAAAATCTCAAAATTTCATGAAACTTTTGACAAGAGGTAAAGGTCATCTAGAGGTCTGTGGACATCCATGGGTCCACGATACTCCTAATAGGTCTGGATATCCAACTACTTCTGTGTGCAACCTGGTCTTTGCACTTCTAGTTTTTAGTTGGTATTCCATTTTCTTCAATGCACAGAAAATTTGTCTTAAAATCACTTAATCTCCAAATTTGCAAAGTTTATGAAAAAAACATTAAATAATTTTGCAAGACAAATTCATGAAGATACATGGCGATTTATCCCAAATCCCCTAGTGGTTGACATGGGAAACAGAACCAGCAGTTGGGCCGAGAAACAGAAATGTCGATCCACTGACATTGAAAAAGTTTCATGCAGCTTTATTGAAAAATAAACAAGGCACAAAATCAATGAATATGAGCAATTAAGATGCAATTTCAGGTAAAATCTTTTGGAGTTTCAAAAACAACATTGCTATGTTTGAAGAAAGTGATGTACTAATTTTCAAGATAACTGTAATGTAATTTGCTGGTAATGTCTATGAATAGCATAATTAATTTCGTCTTATTTTTGCCATTGCAAAACCCAAAGAGACAACTTTACGGTCATAAATACAAAATATCGTTTTGATTGAAATAATTGTTATTCCATAGATATCATCTCCAGCTTTTGAGAATCTAATGAAATTCAGTTCTTACCTGAAATGACATGATAATTCAGTAATTAAATAATTTTATGAGATAGAATTCGTGTTAAATGTGTTAGACTAAAAAATAACAACAGATCCTCAATACAGTTTGTATTTTGATCTTGGATCCTAACAAAATCTAATGACCCCAAAATTATTTCCATGGATACTGCACATCATTCTGTTTTATTTAATTTCAACAATCCTGTACTTTTTAATTTAAAATTATTTCTAAACTACAAACACAGCACATAATTAACATTCTCATTATCTAAATCCCGATCCTTGCACTTGTACTGGCCCTTTTCAGTGAGTTTTAGTGAAAAATTATCCAATTATTTAGCAAAACACATTTTTGTCAAATGAAAGATACTCTTTTTGAAATGCAAAAAATACAAGACACGTCAAGATTTGTGAGAAATTCGCCAGTAGTTCCAGCTTCTCCCAAATCAAAGACAGAGTCAAAGTGCTCTGAGGAATAAAGAGTTTTATCTTTATGTGATCTAATATCTTAGTGTCAAAACAAATAAGCCCTCATTCTTTGGATTTCTTCACAACACTTTACATGGCCATTACCAGAAGCGCAAGTTCAATAAGGTCATACAATGCTTTAAGAAATCCAAGATTAAACAATAGTCAATCTTTGGGTATCTACAATATCTTTTTCTCACAAAAATCCCTCCTAGTTTACGTACAATCTTAATTATCAAATTCCCTATAATTAGCCTTACTCTCTGAAACTATAATAAAAGCTCTGACAGCTGCAAGGACTATTTCTCTTGTAAATGACAATGACTCAAGGTTTGATGCGATGGTTTGTAATGATTACACTTATTATCACCAAATATGAAATGCCATGGAAGACTACTTATAAAATGAATAAACTACTGATTTAATACCAGGAACCAGGTATAATTGTAAAATCAATAATAAAAT
Source organism: Phoronis ovalis (assembly GCA_028565635.1). NCBI lineage: Eukaryota > Metazoa > Phoronida > Phoronidae > Phoronis > Phoronis ovalis. The sequence continues at coordinate 589 of JAOXYB010040340.1, read as the reverse complement.
TATTACCAAAATCAATAATAACGTTATTACTGATTTGCTAAATTGTAAACCAAAAAAATAAACTGAAAACCCTGTAATTTGGTCTCTGGCAGCCATGACACCTATATCAGCTAGTTGTTCTGCCAGTTGCTATATTTCAAACAACCAGTTGCTTTATTTCAAACAACCAACATGCCTGAGGCATAATAAAAATTATCAACACAGTCACTCCTGTTAAATGAATAGTTTTGGTTTTCCTTAGAACTCTGATTGCAAGAAAAAAAAATTTACATGTGCAACTTTCTTGTGCACACTGCGCGTAAAAATAACATATCCTCCAAGCAAGGAACATGTATGCCAGCATTCATTCATAACTGCACACACTTCAAGTAGAATTGCATAATTAAGGAATGTACACTCAGATACTATATAAAGCTGTAAAATAAAGCAAGATGTCTGCATAATCTAGCATGATCAATTTATTACAAAAATAACTTGCTTTATGTTATCTGCATGTAAATTTCATTCAGTGTGGAACAAGTAGTCGTAAGCCAGCCATGATGGCAGCACTTATACCTCCAGCAATTGGTAATGTGACTGCCCAGGCAAT
>JAOXYB010040318.1:0-13121 GCA_028565635.1 Phoronis ovalis | reverse complement strand
TAATTATGACGTAAATGACGACATTTTAGTTTTATTAACAAATGCAAATTATGTATATCATTCATTTATAAGCTTAAAGTGAATGATGATTACGTTAGTTTGTTTTCCCGTTTCATTACTAGTACTCAATAAGGACAAATAAAATATTTCATTTTATTTATTCTTTAAAAATAACAGAGCTGTTACCTTTTTACTTACTCGATTGAAAGTTTTAAGGGGTAGAAAACCAATTCCAATCCGAATTACAGTGCAGGTTTTGAAAAGGGAAAAATAGTTGGAGCTATATTTTTTTCCTTATTTGATAAAGAAATCCGTGCTGTTTCCTTTTTCCATATTCGACTGAAGGTTTCAATAAGAAATTTGAACAAACCGTATAGCCGGGCGTATAGCCGGGCGTATAGCTGGTCTTGAAATTCCAATAAGACGAAAAGGGAACTAATTCCTGGCCTTGTTTAATAAGGAAACTTTCGATTGATGGTTTGAGTAAGAAACCAAGAGATTCAATCCTTGTATTGATTTAGGGCAGCGACCCGACAACTTTTCTTTTCTGCTTCTAGGATTGAAATTGGATTTTTCAAGTTCGGCACTACCTGTTCTCTTATGCTTTCTTAAGATCCTTAATCGAATACGGAAAAATAAATACTTCCCTTTTGTTTATTGAAACAAGGAAAAGGGAACCAATGTATTTGCCATAAAAATGACGGAAATGGTAGCGCTTATATTTTACTATAGGTGCAAGAATTGTTCTAAAGCGCACGTAAAATATACAGTCCAGTCGGTTCATATTTTGTAAATCACCCAGACACCACATAAGAAGCGTTTGCGCTCAGATGAACAATAGAAACTGTTTGATCAGACACCCACTTATCTAAAATGTTGCCACTAGCTATAAAATACCTAAATTCCAGGTGATTTTAAATATTTTATGAATGATTGTACTCGGCGACATGATGGTACATGTATAGTGATCTGCCTCTTTTGTGCTGTCTGAATGAAAAGGATGTAGAACAATTATTACTTTAGAATTCATACAATTTTCGCTTTTGTCAGTACTTGATTGACGTACAAAAACTTTTTGAAAAATTAAACTGTATGACATATGTACTATCTACGTAGGAAAAGAGTTCACTTGCACTTGCCCGGAATAAATTAAACAGTTTAAATTTTCTAAAATATTAATAAAACTTTACTGTAGGAAACTCAATAACATTTTATGAGATATTTAAAATCACTTCAATGTAAAATACAACATGTCGATCCTCTATTTTTCCTTTACATGCTACACCGTTTCCAAATTCGTGACACTATATATACGTGTTCTTATCGGACTTTTCCATAGGAAGCACATTTTAATTGTATACTATAAACAAAACGTTATGCAACTCAACATTTTTTATTAATATTTTTTTAATGGGTTAACATAGATTTTTTTTGTTTTTGTCAGCATCTTGTGTGCCTTGCTGTTGCATCAAAGCATTCCCTACATCTGTCTCTGTGGTTTCTGGCAGTGGATATATACCAAGTGGTTTGTTGTTTTGTTGAGGGATATTGTCCACTAGCTGTTTCCATTCATGTTTGGCTAGCTTATGGCAATTTGAATTGTCAAATCTGTCAGCGGGTTTGTTTAGGAGTCTAGGTGGCATTTTATCACACCATGTCGGTGCAGTCTTTTGCGAAATGTTTATAGTGATAAGCATGCATTCTTGATTTGTTGCAGCTCAGTTCTTAAGCTGGGTGCAAACTTAAAGAGATCTCCATTGGCATGTTGCATCACAAATCAATTACCCCTATACTCAGTTTTTTGGTCGTCAAAACCCTTGATGGATTCCAACAGTTCCCTTTTTTTGAAAGTTTGACATATCGGATAATTACTTGTTAACCCCTCGCTGTTGAACAACATCGTGCTGCATCATGCCAAATTAAACTCTATCAGCTCCTCGAAACTTCTCTAAATTTGCCAAATGTCTGCGTACTTGACAGATTCATTATCGTAATATGGTTTATTTCATTAAATAATTGCTAACCTTTTAGAATTCAGTCATTATCACTCGTTTACAAAATTGACTGAAATTGCTGAAACTGTCACTTTTGAAATTCTACCCCAATGTGACAAACCTTGATTTCAAAGCAGTTATTCTCACCAGGTGTACTTTATTGTACCATTTTTAGGTGGGACATTAATCACTGAATATTATTAACAAAAATCTTATTTAAGCCATTTAAAAAATATTTACAAAAACAATTCGGGTTGCTTAACTTTTTGTGCTTGGCTATATGACTGTACTGATGATATTTTGATTATTAGAATAACCTAAACATAATTAATTCAATAATATAATTATCACCGTAAGCACATTTTAATAATATGTGTCTGTATTAATAGTGACAATATTTTGATTATTAAAATTGCCTAAATATAATAATATAGTAAAATGATTACAATGCATTAGTATTTTAATTACATATACAGGCAATGTCGCAAGATCAACGCCTTTCCTTGTTATAAGCATCTAACACATAACGTTTGCAAATTGTATTAACCTAGGATATTTACTATCCTTAACATGCATAACTCAATTATTGATAACAAGCATTAATCAGTTATTATATTATCACTAGTAGCATATTTTATAATTTTCAGAGACTACATTTCAGAAAATTTATTTCGACCACGTCATCCAGACTGTGGTGAGCCTTTTACAGACTTAAGTTTTGATGACCTCCGCAAAGTGCAGGGATACACGAGCGAAAAAAGGCTCTTCAGCTTTCTTTACGTTACTGTGAGAAGTCCGGAGGAGAAGTAACCAGCTATTATAACAGAGGCGGAATCGCCATTGTACGTATACCATATTTCAACCAATTACATTTAAAGCTTAAATAATAGTACCAAGTAAGATAACAATTTTTTTTTAAATGTCTCATTTTAGATATAGTTTGCGAAGCAAAACTTTTCGAATTAGCCTTTAATTAGTCTCTTATAACTATGTACCTGGACACTATTAATAGTTTCGGCATCATTCCAAAACAATTTATATCTATTATTAAGGAAATGCACTAAAAAAACTTCTTCATATGCCAGATGGTAAAAATGCGTGGGTTATACTTTTAACTTAATAATAATAACATAACTTAATAACAATGATTTGACAAACACCTGTTTTGAGACGTTTAACCAGACATTGGCCATGAAGCAATTACTATGACAACGTTTGTTACTTGGGGTTGTTTAAGAGTAACACACACAAACGCCTGCACATTTTCGTCAATTTAAAAGCTAAACTACATTTTTTATTTGATAAGTATTTTTCAGACATATAGATATAATCAGTAGTCACAAAAGGGCAATTTAACTTATAAAATTTCTTTGCGAATGGTGAGAAACGAAGCTAAGGGGTCCATAGGGCATTCCCCCATAAGACATTTGAACGTTTAAAAAAATTTCCAATAGTTTATAATAGTGAAGTAAAGATCATAATCTTGCTCAACAGCGTTGTGCTCGTTATATATTACTGTTTAAATATAGTTCATGAAGAAGCTGTCAAGAATAGTTCTGAATCTACCTGCTGTTTATCTCAAATTTTACTACGAAAAACTGTAGTACGCACGTAGTAGTGTAAGCAGGGACTGTAAGTCAGTGTTATTAATTAAATTATATTTCTGGTAAATTAATCCATTTCAGGGTGACCGCACAAAATAAAGTATATTAGGAATTTGAATTGTTTCCTTCAATTCCTCACAATTAAGTTTTGTTTACTAATCGTCGGTGTGAAAGAGTTAGATTTCATTTGCATACCGATTTAATTATTCCAGCTCTTTTCAAACCTCACAAATTTACTGGGAGCATGCTACGTGACCAAGACTTAACTTTTTTACATTCAGATTAAATTTCTTGCAGGCTTTTATAAATATATTTCGATCAGGTGGTAGTCTCGAATCCACTTTCGAAATTGTAATATTTAATTATACTGTGAGTAATGCTTTTTCCGGGACTGACGTCACGTAGGCAAGTCTGGCGAGTGTGTGTAGGTACTTATAATGCAATGAATAGATTAGTATCAGCGCATTCTGTAACTGTTCCAAAGGAGTAGGGATCCGATCACTTGGAGTCAGTTCTGAGGTTGTTAGAAGGACTTTAAGGTGATCCGACTGACAGAGCACTAACCACTTACTTGGACGGTCGCCAGAATAGCCAAACGCTAGTAGTTCGGAATCAGATACGTGCCAAATCTTTGAATTCTAACTTCGTTTAAAAACGAGAAAGGCGAGGAAACTATGAACGGTGTACTAAAGTAGTTATTTGAAGAAGAAACTGCACCTGCGTATCCTGGGAAACAAAAACCACAAAAATTGATAATTATTCTACCTTTATAGTTATCCTTTCATTGGAAATAATTTTGTGTTAAAAGCTTAAATAAATTTTCGTCTTGAAAGAAGAACTCGGAACATTGTTAACGCTCAAACCGTATGGAGAACATTGTTTTAAAAGTTTGATAATTTTTCTTCGCAACAAATATTTTGGGTAGATCTCTTTTTAATATAGGTAGGTATATACAATTGCCTTCTTACATTAATATGTGGAGTTTTAATAAAGCAGTCTTGCGGACTTGCATGCGTGCACATGCGAATATGTGTCCCATATGTGTTTAACTGTATATACATACAAAAAAAATTATGTACAGGTATGAACGAAAGAAGTTATTGACTAGATCTAGCAGAGAAGGATTGGTAATAGGTATATGGTCTATTTACTTTCGCAACGATCACATTCTTAAGCTGGACTAAATTGAAAATAATTTTCAAATTGCTGTCACTTTCGCAGAATGCCTGTTCGTGCAACTTTATAGTGAACAAAAACATGCGTACTCGTAGTGTTGAAACAAACAATATTCAATTTAAAAAAAGCTAAATACTTGATGTGCATTACTGCAACACCTTTAAGTTTATTAACCTTGATAAACACAAGTTATTTCCTTCCTAACGTAGCTGATGCCAATTATTTTTGAAGATTTAACACATGTATTCTTTCATTAAAAATGGATTTTTTTCAACTTTTTCTAGCAGGCAACACAAGTTAACGATTCTACATTTCAATAGCGGCGGTATTTCCAAGAAGGCAGGAAAATATTTTCGTATCGCATCAGTGCCATTGACGAAAATACTATCGATATAAACTTACATAATGGAAAACAAGTTTAAAATTTCCAACGTGTTTATAGAACAACAAAAGGGTCTAAAAATAGGAATAAACATATTAAGTTTGTTTATACTAGTAACAGTAATTAGTCATTGTAATGGTGCCCAAGAAGGGGACATTCAGCTAGTGGGAGCCACATCAACAAAATTTGAAGGAAATGTTTTTATATATCATCATAATAAATGGGGAATAATTTGTGATGACGAATGGTCTATGAACAACGCTGAAGTAGTATGTAGGCAACTCCGATTTGGTGGAGCTTTGAAGGCAACAAAGTTCAATCATTACCGTACGCATAAACGTAAGTAGTCTCTACACAAAAGATATAATTATCGAAATTTACAATATTTTAAACATTTTTGTTTTTAAAATTAATGACATCATCTCTGTCAGATATGCTTGTTGCATGTAGGAGCTTTGTCTGTTAATTATCCATAAGAAACTGTACACTGGATTATTAGCTAAATTCCATCTGGAATATTACAAATGCCACATACGATCCCAATCGGGATTCTCCAGTTTCTCCTTGTAATTTAAAAGGGCAACACACCCAGTTGTTGTTGGCAACGAGCCCAGGAACAAGCTACAATATTAATACGCTACGCAGTGTAGACACGAAGTAAACCTGCAGTGAATTTTCCTTTATATCAGATAAACGCTTTCATCCCCCGGCCCCATATGTTGTTGGCATTTGTTGAATAGTTGGTTACGATTACTAGGGTAATTGTGTTTCGGTGATTCCATGTGCTACTAATAAAATGCGTGGCAGTATCAGTCTCTGGTTTAGCCTGCTGCTGCTGTCTAGTCTACAAAAGTGGGTTACGTTTGTCTCCCAGTAGTAGTGCAGCATCATTACAGCCGGGAACAATTATCACAGAATAGGTGAACGGCTTCTGTAGATCTCGTTTCTGTCTTGTGGCAATTTCATACAAACCCTATCGTCCAGTGGTAAACTCATCAATAAATTTATGACATTATGGTCAGTGGTAAACGCATCAATACATTAACCACCTGGGTATGCTAAGAGGTTTACATATTCCAAGATACCGATAATATGTAATATGTAAAATATCTGATTTGATAAATGATTTTTATGCAGATCACTAGTTACTAATACATAAAATAAATGGTGATTGTGCAGAAAGAGAACATTAAATAGGCACTGCTAACACAAATATGTAGGTATATGCTATGCCTCAAGAAGAAAAACTTTAATACACGATACTTATAGAATATACAATATACAATAAATATATGGGCCTATGCCTCAAAAAGAAAACTCTAAAACAGGCAGATTCTTCATTCTCGCGTGATCATGTGAAAATATACTTATTAGCATATAACAAAAGCAGACCAGATAGCTTTTTAGCAAAGGCATAGGCATAGGATTACTGCAATTTTCCATATTACAGTTTGATGAAATCCACGTGTTAGTTTGGAACATTAACGATTAACGGATGGATTTATTCAGACTGGCCTTTATTATTGACATTGTGGTACGTATATGTATGAATGTCCTAATTTGTAATCAAATTAAGGCTAGATGTAAATAATAACAAAAGTCTGGAAATGGAATTAACCTCCTAAATATTCAATGACAACACCAATCCAGTAAACAACTTAAATAACAAAAAATTATAAGAGGAATTAAAAAAAAATAACTTCAAAATTGTTTAGTTTCTATTGACCTGAAAATGATCCAATACTTCTGAATGACTTCTGAATGACCTCTAAATGGCATGAGAGCCTCACTTTTGAAAGTTTGACGCAATTTGAAGATTCTCACATCTAGACATGCAGATGACCCAGCAACCTTAAGACTATCCCGACCCTGGTGATGTCATAAGTCAAACTTCAAGCCTGTATGACCAGCCGTTCTTTAGGTTTGACATATTCTTTCCATAGGTTAATTGGAAGCCAAACAAAAAAATCTGACATTTTGGCACCCAGATAACCTCAAAGGTCATCAAAATGACATCTGTTTAACTTGATATCATCATACATGATCATATTTGGATGTTTTGAACAATTTTAAAATTTTAACCTTTGACCCCTAAAAAGTGCCATGTTTTTACCTATATACCTTCTTCGAAATGAATCTCCAAACGTTGGAAAAAAGAAGAACATAAGAAAGAAAAGAACATAGGACAGAAAGTGACTTTTACGGAATGCATAGAAGGTTTTGCTGATTTTCTTTGATTTGTGTATTAGAGCGTTGAATAGAGAATTTCTTCATCTGTTTTTATATATGTGAATGAATATTCATCATTGCAATTAATTGGGATATATGTTTTAATACTTCAAGTTTAGAAAAAAAACTCGAGAAATATCAAATAGTATCTAATTTTAAGTGGATAGGTGAAATATGAGGTCACAGATAATGAATTATCCAGAATTAGATTTTGTTTTATCACTTACGAGTTTATTATAGCACTGTAGACTTAATTTTTTATCCATGGTAATATTTGTAAAAAAATGTTAAGGTTTTTTCTCATCAGTTACATTTTAAATTGATTTTTTTTCAATTCCTGTGTTTTATATGTAGGTTTAAATTAAATTCACCCCAACATATGTTTCACCATACATTCATTTAGTGATCTAATGTGCTTTAATTTAGAATGAAGGTTTTTGCCAACTGTGTCCCGCGACTGTCCGCATTAAGTGAATTGCGAAACATTAAGTAAGATATGTCAAAAAATTGTATGTAAACTATCATCATGTGATTCAGTTTCCGCTAAGTTACAAAGGCACATATTTTCCTAACCAACACCTGTACTTTATGTGAAAATGCCAGGTAATTAAATTTAATACCATTTCTGCTTTGCATGTGGAACGAATTAGGTCTGCTGCGTTAGTTTAAAATACCAACGCTCGGTTGCATTAAAGAAATGACAACTTGACAACAAAAAAAATGTTGAATTTGAAACCTGGATTTATAATCATTAGACGTGCAACAGAAGAAATAATTAACATTCTAGAAATAAGTTAATGTTGTTTTTTTAAATTTTAAATTGATATTAGAGAATTTTTATTATAAGCAATTATCATACCAGTTCAATATCATTTTCCATCCGGATTTGCTGCAATATGATTGTATTTATTGCGAATAAAAAATTAGAGAAAAACTAGTACGTGGTGCTATAGATATCTGGGTAAATAAGTGGATATTTGGAACACATTCATAATGGCGCCGTCAAAGTGAATGAACGTTCAGTTAGGTATGTAAATCAGACGTTGTGATGCGCTCGGGGATACGCTTCTGAAATGTGACCTTGACCTTCAGAAACATCAAAAGCAACATCATCAAGGGCGTTTTTGTAAGTAGTCTGCTTCTGTTGTCTTAAATTAAAATGCTTAAATAGTATAAATATACTGTTAGTATGTTTTTTATGAAAGCATTAAACACGAGGAACATTGTTGATGTTTGTTGATTTTGAATTAATGGAATATTCTGATAATCGTTTTGAAAAATACGACCACTAAGCCTGTAGTTATTATTGGTACCACTTTACAAACTATTATCAATCTGGGTGTTTTTTTTAATACTTTGAGAATATTTAGGTCCGATCAAGATTTAGGTATTAAAAGAACAGCTTTTTTGGCATATTTCAATTCATTTATGGAGGAAACTCGAAACGGTTAGCCCTAGAAGCTTGAAATTTTATATATATAACTGTCCTAGGAGTTGTTAAACGTTTTCAAGTAAATTGATAACATCGATGAAAGATAGAAAAAAAATAAGGAGAGTAATTATTTTTATGACTGAAACTTAACGAATGGGATTTTAATAGAACTTTTTGATTTGGAATTTCAAGCTTTGTCCACCCAAGGGTATTAAATAAAAACTATCGTTGGTCCACCAGAGGAATATCACGAGAAAACGATGGACTTGCAAACTAGCAGCCTAACCGAGATCAAACAAATATTAATATTTCATTATCGACAGATTGAATTTCCCTTTTATTTTCAAAAGGAAAATAGGGTTTACAACGAATTATGTATCAAGTTATTTGTTAATTAAGCATTACAATTAATATAAATACAACTAACTTTTATTTTACGTGACGCTGATGTGACCCATTGTTTACATAATTGTCAAATTTGGAAATTATTACAAGAAAGAGTTCCACATGTATCAGTGACCATTATCTTCATTAATAGCGGCGTTTTCGTCGATTTCAGATTCCATTGCTTGCTCATAGCATTATGGAAAGAGTTAATCTTCTAAAAGCATTTATGTTTTCGGTAATAACACCTGAGTCAGTTGAAACCGTGAATATGTATAATGGTTTCTTGCCCCTGTGCAATCACGTCTCTCATTGGTTTACCTAACTATTATCTAGCCTATGGAAATGATTATTGGTGATGTTTTGTCACCTTCCAGTTTAGGATTTTCATGTTTCTATATCTGCCGGTATTTTTATTCTTGTAGGTCGTATTTGGAAAGACAATGTTAAATGTAGTGGTGTGGAAACCAAGCTTGCGAGCTGTGCCTCAAATCCCTGGGCAATCCATAATTGCAACGATAAGGTAAATTGTCCTTTAAAAAATAATCCCTGTCAAGCCGCCCTATTCCCCCTACAATAATATGCAATTTATAGTTAACAATCATTTGTAAATCCAACACATTTTTAAGCGTTTGTTTTTTTAATCAAACTCTTCTTGCACATCATATAGTGTTCAAGACAATATCTTATTTATACATTCGATCTCTGCTATGTTTAAATTAAAACATTTTAGAAATTTTTTTTTACATGCAGGGCCGTCAGACATTTCTTCAAAGGGGGGTGCGTTTTGTGATGTTTTTAGAATTACCGATTTCAGAAAATATCAGTTCATTAATCGAAAAAGGTCGCTGAAACGTCTCCGTGCTGCCTGAAAAAAATGACAAGCAAAAAAAAATTCATTTCCACTCCTGTTGTAACAATACGCCCAGAATAAGTACTAACGTAAAAAAAAAATTCTTTCTGTTCCAAAGGGGGGGGGGGTGCGGGGATGTGCCAGTGATTTCCTGTCAGTTCAAAGGGGGGGGCGTTACTATTTCAAAAGGGGGGTGCGTTACTGTTTCAAAAGGGGGGGTGCGTTAACATTACATTAATGGTCCTCCCATTTCAAAAGGGGGGCGTTGTCATTAAATATGTTCCTCCCATTTCAAACGGGGGAGCGTTCACACCCAACGCACCCCCCCCCCCATCTGACGGGCCTGATATGTAAGGTTTCCTTGTATTTACCTACTTAAAAGAATATACCTACATTTTCAAAATATGTCTGTTATATTGTTTACACCTCAACACGCTGTTTCAGGAAGCTGCTGGTGTAAAATGTTCACCGCCAGATAGTTCTGTAATTGTTGATGTCGCCAATGGAGTGCGAGAAAATGACATAGTGCCAGAAACGGATCGGTCCTATTCCGTAAGATCATGGGCTAACCAAAGGTACGGCGATTATATCCATTTCATAATGCTTAGCTATACGTGTCATATCTTTAATGCTACTACACTACAGCTGATCGCTGAAGCCCATTGTTCGACACCAACTCTTGCACTTTTATTCCGCGAGATCTAAAGACTGCATTTCACCAGTCATGTCCTTTTACAGGCTCAACGCTATGTTAAGACAAAGAAATGATGACCGTGAAGAAAACAGGGAGAGTGAACTCACGACTACGAACTCGAGAAACACTCAAAATATCGGCAGCGCACCATTGTTACCTGGTGTTGTTGACAGAATTACCAGAATAAACCGAATTACAAATACACTCCAAGTACCACCAAGGGTAAACAATGCTCAAACCATGGATTCGGCTACAGCACACCATTCTTCCAATTCGTCTACAACGTCAAATTCTTTGGATTTAGCTAAGAATGATGATTCAAGAGTAATTCACACCAATCGTGATAATCATGGTATATTTAGAGAACGAACAAGACCTACTTCAACTTCATTTCCTTGGTGGGGTTTTCAAATGGGATCATTACAACTAGGAGGCAGGACAACCATAAAACCTGCGGAAAGGCCAACAGAAAAACCAACGACTACTCCATCAACACCAGCAACAACTACTACGCCATTCAAGGTAAAACCTCTCACAGACGACTTGTACTCTGCAGCAGGTGTGAAGAACATTTCTATTCTACCAGAAAAGGTAAGAAGAACTTCAACATTCTACATAGTAAATGTAGAAATAAGTAAAGGGGATTTTTTTTAATTTATCAACTCGTGAGTGGCTGGCAAGTAATCAGTATACAAGTCATAAGTGAAAACCACAGTTAATTCAGCATAGCCAACAGTAACACTGGTAACAATATCTACCTTTTAAATCGATCTTAATAAGCCTGGCAAATTGTGCATATTATAATAATTATGATTTTGTTTGTTAATTTTAGTATGAAATTCGTCTTCTTGGTGGTCGCTACAGCACAGAAGGGAGGCTTGAAGTTTATCATAATGGGAAATGGGGAACAATTTGCGGTAAACATTGGGGTTTATTTGAAACCATGGTTGCATGTAAACAACTTGGATTAGGCTATGGCAGAAATTCAATTCAGGTGGGTATTTTTCTATTAATTTTAAATGTAATGAGTTTTAGATATTTCTTGGATCTCAAATTTAGTATCATTTGATTATTGTTTATTTACAAAAAGCGCCAGTTAATTCGATGCAGCAAATCCGATCTTAGCAGAAAGCTGCAATTGTTTCTGCAACGATATCTTATAATTGTTTACATACGGAAAAGACAAAATATTTGTGTATGAATTTATGTTAATTGTAGAAACGAAACGTTTCCTACTATAGCTAATTCGTGCTAACAAGGACACTATAAGATGCACGAAGTAGCTGTTGCTAGATCTGTGTGCTAGTTGAAGTGAGCTACGCTCAACAGTACTAGTGTGCCATGTCATTTACTTATTTTGAATACGTAACTTTCTGTTATGTCGTATACCATATGGTTTGCGTGGACAACCACAGTTTGTTCACCTTCGCATAACTATTTTGCGATGTCACTTCCTTTCATTCCACAAAATTCTGGGAGAAAATTGTATCATTGAATTCCATCCATCTTGTTCTACAAGTGCAGTAAAAGAGCGTTTTTCAAGGCAAGCATAAATAAATTTAGAATGACTTCTGGTAATTGTAAAACATAACAAATTATGTCGTTTCAGGCTGATTTCTTTGGAGGTACACATCTACCTAAACATTTCGCTAGAATTGATTGTACTGGAAACGAAAAATCTCTGCATGAGTGCTCCCATAAAGAAATTTTAAATGGGATAAAGTGTCAAAGCTCAGACCTTGTTGCTGGTGTCATATGCTCTAAAAGTAAGTTAAATACAAGCAAAAAGGCGCAGAACAAGATTGAGAATCTTATTCAGTGTTTTGCAGCCTGCCTAGAGACCATTTTATAGTCATTTGAAAAAAGTGATCTTTAAGTACTTTTGGATAACCTTAATTTTATCAAAATGATCTCTGTGTGCCAAATACCAACATCTTAAGCAATTTATTTGCCCTTTGACCTCTAAATGACCTTTTGAGCTCAATTCCAACAATAGACCACTAAGTTTTACAAAAGACAGGCACTTGGAGTGTTTTGAAATCAGATACTTCCTGATTATAGGATAATGCAAAGCATAAAGAACTGCATTCTATAAACATTATACCTGGGGAAGATGAATTATAATACCTGTCCAATGAATTAGAATTAGAATAGTGACAGGGCCAAATACCCATCAAATTAACTGAAAAAAACCCATTAAAACTGTATATAATTGATTTTAAGTGGTTTACAATGCAAAACGTAAGAATCTATTTCAGTCTGAATAAATCCATCCGAAATTTTTGTTTATTATCTCTAAAAGCAGAAGAACGATAATCCCTTTATTTCTATATAAAGTGTCACGAAAGTCTTGACACCAATCAAATTGCAGCT
>JAOXYB010040307.1:0-13121 GCA_028565635.1 Phoronis ovalis | reverse complement strand
TATATATATTGTTTGCCCTCTGTTTGAGCTAGCATTTTCATTTGCATAAAATATTTTTTTGCTGCAGTTTCTGCGGAAATATTTTTACTAACAGATGAGAAAATCACTTGTGTCCTACTTAACACAAGGCGGAATGAGATCGTAAAATGTAATTTACATGGTTATATTTTACTAAATTTATGTCTATAAGTGCAGCAGTGAAAGCTTGCTTCAGTTTGCTAAAACTATCATAAATACATGGCCTTGCATACAAAATCTCAAATCCTCTGTAGTTCTACGATCTGTGCAGTCATCCACTTCATCTCCCTTTCTTTCAATTTTCACTGCCTAAAACCCTAATTTCCTACCGTTTCTACATTACACTACCATTCTCTGACATTTTTCGAAGCAACCTTCTTGTTACGTTTATGGTGTTACATGTATACAGCGAGTCTAATTTAACCGCAGTTTATATCGGTCCTAGATACTTTTTCTATTATTTGCTGGTGAGCTGTATCATAGTCCTTTCACTACTTGGACGCTGGAGGCGGAAGTGGGCCGGAACACCCTGGAATAATGTCATCACCCAGAAAAAAATCGCAGTTACAACCACCACAAAAGTTGGAACTGAAAACAAAATAGAGTCCCAATTATGAAATCCTGTTGATTAAATGTTAACACCAGTTGGCTGTATAACGGTTTAATTTTTTCATGCAACCCGGTATAAACTTAGTAAAGCGAGTATATATATATTTGTACTACATGTGTAGCTTTAAAAACCTGGTTGTTGCAATCAATTTTACACCATTCTTCATGATATATTTAAGGTGGAAGGAGCAGCCAGATACACCCGTTGGAGGAACATCGATTGGTGACTGTTACTCCCTTCAGAAGTTAGTTAGGCAAGCGAACCGAAAACATGAAATTCGTGTGTACCTAAACGTACTATTCTAATTTAAAAGTTAAATCCATAACAACATTGAAAATAAATTGATATTGATACACATTGCACCATAACCAATTATAAAATTATACAAAAAACGTAACAAAGATCTCTATTCAGGATGGACAGTTTATATAGGGACGAGGCCAAAAGATCAATGTAGGATAAAACACAATTTAATTAGTTTTGCAAAGACTGACACCCATCAAAACTTAATTGTCTTTAATGTTGATATCGCGGTGTTTTTAATGTAACATTCTGCTGTTATAGATAATAATAATTATACTAAATAAATTATAAACACAAACATGTATCAAGTTTATTTTAATTTTTTAAAAATCCGTTTTGATACAGTGAAGAACTGGTAATATCAATCTGGAAAATTTGCAGTATCAATTGGCACAATAATTTTCATCCATATTGTTCACCCAGATATCCAACTGAAACATTCAAATTCAATTTCATTTCTAGTTAAAATGATTTTTGTTATTGAAAATTCAATTGATCTTGAACCCCCATACATAAAAAATTAAGATTGTTATCCTACATTTTATCCTACATTGAGCTTTTGGCTTCGTCCCTTAATAAAAGTACTAAATATGCTATATTACTTACACACAAACCGAACCAGGAATGCAACATGTAGCTCCCGGAGTACTACAGGGGTCTGCAAAACATTGAACACAGTCGTTCGGAGGATAGCATGGTCTCGGACAATTTTCAACCACTTGTTTACCATGAACTTCAACTATGTTTTAAAAATAATAAAGAGGTCCAATGCATAAAAGCTGTTTTTCATTTCGTAACGAGAACGTAATACATAATTATGTAATGTTTTTAGATCGACTATGCCCTCATTAATTTACTGTGATGCTTTAACAGGCATTGCCATTACGTTTACATGAATTGAAAATAATCCTATAAGAAATCTGAGTGCTAGTTAAATTAACCTACAACAAAAAATTCACTTCAAACGTTTTCCACATCTATTTCTTACCAGTAAACATGTTAAAACTGTTCAGTTCTCAGTTTAGCTTTAAATATTGTTCTTTTGGTACAACGGCACTAAAATGTTTACCTACCAAACATCCACATATTAACAATCAAAAGATAAACACACAGGAAACGAGACATGGTGTTTTCTCCTGGTCTTTCTAAAAGGTATATGAAATGCTAAACTGTTTGGATGAATTTCTATTCGTCGGACTATTCCTGATCCAGAAAATTGAAGCTTTGTCCTGTGTACCGATATGTGTAATGAAGCTGAAGGTAATATTTAACATAGCTTGCGACAGCGATAAAATATTACGACAGACAGTGTCAACCAATCAGAGTTTAGTGTCCATGTGTTTATGCTGTACCTTATATTTTAATTAATTTTCAACAGATCCTTCACAAAAGACAACTATATAAGGACATACGACTATATAAGGATATAAGTTGATATACGCAGTTACAAGAAAAAAATGGAATGTTTGTATTTCATTACTTTAAAAATGAATTGATACCTCATCTTGCATGCAAAAAAGCGAATCTGCCGTAATCCTCAATTTATTCTGTTCTAGTTGGTTCCTACCAAAATACTGTCTGAAGGACATATTTGATTGAAGACAATTTTGATTGTTGTGTATGCATTGATTTTTTGTATTTAAAGTCATTTATTAAAGTGTAAATACAAAGAAATATGTAAAAAAAGATGTATTAATCCAAGAAAATTCTCGTTAACGTAATAGTTTTTAGTACTGGGAATACATTATCTGCAGGTACCTAACTGTGCAGTTAACACATAATGTAGAATTTGTATCAAAACTATGGTATAAATTGTCATTACTGGCAGTCGCTAATTTTTAAAATTAACAATTTTTAATACTTCGTTTTTTTGTGAGAAACAATAATAACATATGATGCAATAATGTGCAGGTTAATAACGTTTTCTCTATTGTAAACTTCAAGAACTCATTCACTCATCCACTAGCTCTAATTTGCTGCACATGTATAAGAACGAAAAGTTTAAATTCAAGCCTAGGCTAGAAATAAATGATCCATAACATTCTAACATACAATTTTAAAACGATTTCAAAATAATGCTGACTCATTTAAAAAAAGAAAACAATATTATACAAGTACTAGTAGGTTATAAGTAGTCAGTTGTAACATTCATAACATATTTTGGCTTGCGTTTACAATGCCATGTTAAATCATACTTTAGTCCTGATAATTAAAATCACATTACATGTAAATAGTAATTCATGTCACATCAATCACTTCTCGTGTTGTCTTCGGCTCCTGTATTTGGGTTGAGTCCGAATGCTTTGCTTTTTGGAAGTACTGTACATGTTTCGGACATTATAGCTAATTATAGTCGATCGAACCCCTCAACTAACGAAAAACTAATTTGAGTAACAAAAAACTCGAATTAGAACATATTCACTAATTCTATTTGAACATATTAATTCTATTAGAATACATCACTAATTCGAATTAGAAAACACACACATGTGTACACACACACACACACACACACATACACACACACGCACACACACACATATATATATTTTTCCAATAGCGCATTCTCAAACTATGGCACGACGATAATATATCGTGGGAACGCTGAATATGAATTTTCAGATTATTCGAGGCCCAAACAAACAAGATGTAGCGAGCCAACACATGCAATGGTCAGAAAACGTGTCCCACTGCCAAAGTAAGCGCATTAGATAGTTCGGATCGTCTAATAATTTGCGTTATAGGAATTGAAAAGTATATCCTGCTTTTCTAAGCTGTTTGATACCAGAGATTATGTTAATTATAGACAGTGTGTTTGGCCGAGGTATAAATTCTACTACTGATTAAGTTTGGAATGGAGTTGAGAGTAAAAAATGATATCTAAATTAGGCTCAAGTGAAGGAGAAAAACATATCAAAAAATAAGAAAATGTATACCTCTAGAATTTTTTTAAATGTGAAAAAAGTTATTTTCACGGAAAGAACACAATTTTGAACTCGCCGTTAAAAATACGTCACAGCGTTACTCGAAAAAAATGACGCAACGAATTAGCCAAATATATTGACCTTTAAACAAAAAAAATGTTTCTAATACATAAAACCACCTTAAAACAGTGATCATCTTTCAAACACCCCCTAAACGTAAATAACGGCAATTCGGAAAAATGCAACATTTGGACGTTTTTTACCAGCTTCTCTCGCGGAAGCCGACTTAAAAACAAGCAGTCTTCACTGAAATTCGTCAGGATGTTCAGCATTGTTAGATTTCCATACATTTTTCACAATGCTATTCAACAGGCCCTCATCCTGTGGACACGCAGGTTTAAACGCGCTGGCTTGATACGTGCCAGTAAAATTTGATAGCTTTATTGGATATTCGTAAACTCTATTATGAACAGTGTAAGGAATTCCAAGACATTTATTCACCCCATTGTTTTCTAAACCTTCAATTTCCCTGTATTTTGTCCGCCGATATGAATTGAACATAAATCACACACACAGAAAAACGACTATATGAAAGATGCCGGAAGATGTTTGCCATTCTTGATCCGCAAATGCAAGAGTTCTTGTCTGTTCTTGTTGCTTCTGCCGAGCGACTTTACCTCGGTCATATTTGTCTCTCGTGCTTAATTACACCGAAGATTGAACCATAGCTAATATTAGATTAATCACATATATTCTCTTGACCTTACATGTTGTGTCCGTACATGGTATTAAATAACCAATGGTGACAGAGGTACATTTACGCAGGGTTATCTGTAAAGTATTATTTGACATTTATCTTAAGGCTCTATAAAGCAAATAAAATGTTTTGGGCACCTCCATAACTCTACGACGTTATACTCGTACTAGATGGCACCTGTAAATAACTGGAAATAATAAGGTAATTTATCAAAATATGCCTATCTAGCTAACTAGCGTACAATCGAACCGCCAATCACTTGTTTCTTGCCATTTGAAACCTTTTTCCGGTGCCTGGTTATTAAAAGTTACTAAGACTTCTTTGATATTTAACCGCGTGCTAAAGATATGTTGCAAGAACAGAAACATACGATAAAACATAGTAATCATTTTTCTTCCAACTTGTTTTATTTTGGGATTCATTTTTTGTTTCATTTCTAGGACGACCCAACTAATTTTCATGCATGTAATCTGTCATGACTCACGTTCAATGCAAAATATAAATAAACAAATTTTCCACAACGACAACAAATCTCCGGAAATCTGTTCGAGCTCCTGGCAACTCGGAAATGACGGTTCAGTTGAGTAGCAGGTATTTCGGTACAGAAAAAGGGTTCGAATAGTAGGAACCAAGTGCGGAAAGGTACACCTGTATAACATGTTATTGTTCTACTGTTTCAATTAACTTTGAAAAATTATAATTACATTTTGGGATGCAGTGTGTAAAAACAAAACAAACCTGTGAGTTTGATTTCTGTGCTGTGTCTACATCTTCACCTTCACTGCAAATTTCGGCTTTAATTATGTCTAACATATATCATGCAATCCAAACATTAAAAATGAAAATATTCACAGATACTTTTAAATCGATTGTTTAGCAGTAGGCAGAGGTTAGCAAACCAATATTTTAAATGATTACACTCTATCGACCTGACAAAAGTGAAAAACTTTATCCTTCTTAAATCCTTGCGATTGGTTAACTTTCTGTTGCTCAGTTTGAATTTGTCTGTTTTTCTACCAGTTTTCTTTAAATTTCTTTAAATACATGCAATACTCCGTGTGACGATATACTTGTCACCGAGGTTTAGTTTGATAAAATATCTACGACTGCTAATAAAAAATGTTGACGCCGTTGTCGTGCATTTTAGTTTAGACACATCCACAAAACCCGCTTGCCACTGATCATCTTTTCCTGACACATGCATCCTCTTGCTTTAAATGTTATATGTCTTAAAAATAAAACCATTTCTACAATTTTTATGCTATACAGATTTTTTAGGGTTAGCTAAAAAATGCCTAAAGTATATTTTAAAAAAACCCTGTTTTTTGTAGAAACGACAAAACATGTAAAAAATACTAGGTAATTTCCGAGCAAACTCGTAACGTCATTTCGGCTACCTGATGTCATGCTTATTTGCAAATAGCCGTAGGCCGTCATTCCGTGTGTTAAGCATGAATTACAGCTGAATTGTGGTAACAAAGGGAAACTGCCGGTTCGCACTTGTATAATTATAATAACATATGAATTTATTTGTTTAACTTTATGCCGCAGACCCATGTTTTAAAATACACATATTCATTTATAGATATCAACTAGTACCAGAATGGAAACATATCAAAACTAAGTGAACATATTAACAATAAAATAGATGTATGTATATACACCAACTAAATTATAAAGTCCCTTTTGAAGCTGCTTTAAGTAACTAACTTGCTTATGTGATAAACATAAGCAGCCAAGGATTTTATTTCGCATACCTCCTCTTCATACAAGTTATATAAACCTTTCCTTACTGAATATAATATTAGGGAAAGGTATTATAATTATAAAAATTTATGTCAAATTACACAGTGATCAATTTACAATGAAATATTACAAATTTTCATATAAAAACCTATTCTATTTTGCTATACTAACCTTTCATGAACACAATCTAAAGTCATATACTGCTTTAGCGGTTTACGACTAATAAGCTACAAGGTACATCCATTTTATAATTTGGCATAGTTTGCATCTAATGTAAATTATATCTGGCTTTTTTTAACCATTGCAACGTTGTCATATGCTGCATTTGAAGTGTCCATGCCTACTGTCAATTTTTTGTACTTCTTTTTTATTGACATACACTTGCAGCAAGTGACGATCAATACCAAAAGGAGAACACCACACGAGACTCCTAACACCCACAATGCAATGTTGGCTTGATCCTCAGTTATTTTCAGAAGTCCTAAACGAAAACATTAACACGATTTGAATAAATAAATCTTTAACTCCTCAAAGAGGCATGGGCTACATACAATGATGTGTAGAAAGTAAACAATGAAAATATATTACCGGTAGTGCAGTAATCTACGGAGCAATAACCCAGTGAAAATGTTGAGTAAATCAAAGAAATGCTGCTACATTGTTTGAGCCTTCTATTAATTGCATATATTATAAAGAACACACAATTATATTAGTGTACCTATCTCAGGATTACAAGACACTGGTTTATCAGTTGCCTTATCTCCGCCACCCGTGGTCGGACCTACAAGAAGAAAACAGTATACAGTGCATATGTCTGACTATTTCCGTATGGGTTCTATATTTTCGAATTCAGCAGCATTAGGTTTCGTTGATACTTGCATTAGAATGATGCTAGAATTTAAAAAAATATTTTCTCTTTAACATTGTCCACATTTGGTACGTGAATAGTTACATCATTTAAAAGTAAAATATATTTTATTATTTTAGAACATGAATAAATTTTGAAAAACTCAAAGACGCTATTTTGACCAAAAAATCTCAGACACTGGTAGATGTGTGCGGTTTGTTCATTTGTTATTATATCTTAAGCAGCACGTGACTGAAGAGGAGACCTTGATCATGTCTGCAGAGTAACCTATTACAAGCTTATATCAACTAATTAAGCATTTTACCTGATCCTCCGTCAGTGACCGTGTTACCTCCAGTTGAGCCCCCGTCGGTTGTGCCATTACATGGTGGCAAAGTTTTAAAGTCCAAACTTGGCACCAATTCATTCCAGAAAGCTACTTTACGCGGTCTCAGTAAATCCGGTGCTGACGATGGAGTGATCATCGGATTATGTCCTGGTTGGATGAGATTTTCACTGAGTAACAGGATATTCGGATTATCTTCAGTGAACGGCGACCAATTATAAGTCAACGGAAGTCCTGCATTAGGATCACTGAAATAATATTTAATTTGTATGTAATTAGTAAACATTACACTTATTAGGTTCCACAAAAAAAACACACAAAAAAGTGCAAACTTTTTCGGTACCTTACAGTAACGTTGAATAAAAAATGCATGTCTTCGAAAACTTTATGGATTGTTTTCCCTGTATCAAAAACTAACTCTTGTTATGAAAGTTAATTAATTAAATTTAAAGTTAGAAGAGTGTCATTGGATATTAAAAAACGAGATCGAGGGAAGCTAAAGAAAGAAAAACCGTAACCATGGAAATCAAATGAAGCACTATTTGAAAGTTAGAAAAAAATAAGAAAGAGCTACAACGTCTAATATAATTTAAAATTATTGGTGCTGTGATACGGTAAGATGGACTGAAGATGGTGTCAAATGTACAAAATATTTTCTAAGTATGGAAAAAAGACATGCACTATAATAAAAAGTTATATGTAAATTGAAAATAGGCAACAATCTATACATAACGGAACCCTCAGATATTTTAAGAAAAGAAAAAGAAATTATCCGAAACTATACTCTAGCGATAACCCAAACCCGCCACATGATGCTATAGAGGCATTTACACTTGCTATTCACGCCGACAATATCCCAGAACTGATTGACGAAATGAAACAAAAATTTAAAGGACTGGTATACGTGTTGCGCTGGAACCCATGTCTATTCCTATCAATTTCAATACACACATGCGCACTTGGGCGTTACACCACACAACCTAACATGATCTAAAAGGATAGGCGGAACGGATTAAGAAAGAGTAAGTCAACTGCACAGTGACATAGTGACATGGGTGTGGCCAGTAGAGACCTTCCAAATTGGTAATATTCCTGTTATTTATATAGCAGTCACTGTCCTTAAGGATGAAGAAAGTTCTAATACTTGTAATAAATGTAGATCAGTGAGTTTTTATTAAAAAAATATATTGGTCAAAATGTAAAAATGCTCTATATATAATACACATTACAGAAAGAGATTTGAGATATAATTTCGCAAAGACGTTTTAAAAATAGATTAAAATGGTCATTCTCTCCGCCAATCTCTCCGCCTTTTCGATTTTGGATCAAAACCATTCACTATTAGATATTAATTACCTACCAATGTTGAAAGAAAATGGTGCAGGTCTTAATACAGTAGTAAAAAAAAACTGTCCGGAAAAATCATCACTGGCATTACCGAAATTAGTATTCCTGCTTTCTCCTCCTGCCAATTCATTTAGAGATTTTAAAACAATAAGGTAATAGTTATATTTTATAAATTTATTTGTGATGGAAAATCTAGAAACAATCTGGAAACTTTCTATTTCAGTCTAAAATTAAATTGAGTTAAACAACGGTTAATGGATGAAAAGGCATATTTTATACCTAAAATATGAATCAAGCAACTTATGTTAATTATAGAGAGATAAATAATTGGAACTCCAGAACACGGATGTACGAGACGTTCTGATAGCACGGGCATATTTTAACTTTAATGAAAGTAATGTATGATACAATTAAAAGTTTTGAACAATCATAGTGGTATACTTCACACAATCGTGTTAATAATCGACCAGTGTGACATCACAGATTGACATTGTCTGGATTCGCTAAAGTCATAGACCTGATGAGAGAAGATGTAGCTACCGTGATGTTGTAACATACTTTGGTTTGATCGCTGCAATACCTTCCGTACTGAAACGCAGTGCTCAAGGTCATAGTCGGTATGAAAAACCCTACTATAGTATACAAATACTAAAGTTATAACACTTTGTGCAAGCAATTGCAAATAGTATGTGGCTTATTCAAAATACTTTTCTCCAAATTGAAGACATTTCACTTGAAATGGGAGACTGATATACATATAGAGTTAAAGAAAGAACATTGGGCACTAGACCCTAGTTCACTTTCCCATATGATAAGCATAGCGACAAACAAAACAAATCATACAATTTAAAACATTACATAGAGCAATGAATGCTGCATAAAATAGACAAGATGGAAACATCCCGGTATCATTTGTGTGAGCTCGAACTCGATACCTTTTACCATTTTCTGGAAATCCTTATTTCGGTGACTAGGAGAATGTATGCACATTCCTGCCTGAACATTGAAAATGTTATATTAATTCATTCTTACTGAATACATTTTTGATTTTTTAAAAATACTGTCTGAAATACAAGTTCGTGTTTCAGAGTAGTATTCACAAGTGCCTAATACAATTGCCTAAAGTAGCACGAAAAAGTAATATAATAAGTATGTAGTCATTAAGAAGAGATATGCTACACGCAAAAATTAGCTAAAACATGAATCATACGTGTACGATTTTGTACTCACCCGGTGCTTGCAAAATTTGTCCACAGTGTCATCATGTTCCTACTTAATGCAATATCCCTCTCTTTGAACAGGGCACCAGTTATATTCAGTTCAGCCAATTGAGGTACACTATGAATTCCACTAGATTCTAGTTCCCGTAATTGAGCTGGAATGCCAAACACGAATATAAGGTCATCTCCGTGGGCACCCTGAACCCAGTCTGGTGCGTCTTGTGCAAAGAAGGAAAAGCCAGGTTTAAACTTGATGAAATATCTATAGGTTTTGCCACCATACCTAAAATAGAGTTATGTTTTCAGCATAACAATTTTAATATATCTAGGTAAGTAATGTAACCATCCAAAAGATCTTGCATAAAAAATAGTAAAAGTAGTATTACTATACATTAGTATATGACGAACATTTGTTAACACCAATTTTTTTTATTTTTATTTTCATTTTTATTTTAGAATGAAATCAATGCTAAATAGATTATATTAGATGATGATAATTTAATGATCATTCTGACTACGGCTGCACCGGGTAACTGCGCAGCCTTAACTAAAAGTCCCTTCTGTGTTTATACCAAGGCAGTGATGATAACGACAATGACGAATAAGCAGTTGCGGGATAAGCGTTGAAAACTTCATAGACAGGCGAAGTAAAAATTCTATTTTTCGAATCACAACAATAAATAAATTTCGGAAATCACGGATATATTCATCTCATGGCTCTCTTGCAATAGATCAACCCTTTAAGAATAATGTAAACAATTATAATTTTCGAATAGTTCCAGGAACATTAAAGTAATAAAGGCTTCATGGCCACAACATTAAAAGCTTACTTTGAGTGCAGTTTTGCGTCCCTGTCGGTACCAGCAGAGAACCATGAATCAGTGAGGAGATCGTTTAATTTCATAAGATATTCTGTACTGTTTCTTTCTTGAATACTAAGTAAATCGGCATATGTATAACTAAGGGCAGAGGCAAGGGCTTGCTGATTGTTGGTGTTGTCTTTCCCCGCTG
Source organism: Phoronis ovalis (assembly GCA_028565635.1). NCBI lineage: Eukaryota > Metazoa > Phoronida > Phoronidae > Phoronis > Phoronis ovalis. The sequence goes on along the minus strand of JAOXYB010040307.1, from coordinate 1,992 downwards.
TTTCCGGCGTAAAACCATAAAAAAGAAACATATATCCTTCGTCTTTGAGGATACCTGGGAGAAAAAAGATAAACTAAATATTAATTAGTATATTTCTGTGAATATAATATCATACCTAACCAGTTTTTAAAAGTCTTGACATTAAATTAACTTGATACGGCTTATTGCAGTATTTCGTATTTTTCTTCTGATTTAGCTTTTGAGGCACTACAATCGGTAGGAGGGAAATAGATAACCGACCGATAAATGTCTGCTGGCAGTTATCTATCAGATTCAAAAGCCTGACCGACATCATAGTACACTTATCACCGGGAGAAATGACCGGCGTTAATGAATGACGGTGAAGGATGTTAATAAAAAAAATTACAAACTACTGTAGATAAATGTGCTGGTGGGAACTCCGGTGGGCATTAATTCCAGCTGGACATGTATCCAAGCGGACATTTAGTGCAATAATCTCAAAAGTGTATATTAAGTAAAATTAGTAGGTCATAGAATTTAATTATAGATACCCTGCATCGATGTAATAATAATAATGATAATAAATATTATTATTATTATTATTGCATTATTATCACACTGCCTCCTAAATAATAGCTACATGTATCTCTGACAATGATGCTCCACTACTTCAACATGTGGACACAAATTGTCTTATAAAGCGTGAATTCGACGATGAATTCGGAAAACGTCACGTACCAGTCATCAAGTTATATTCGCTAGTCGCATTCTCCCTGTATATTTCTTCCGGTAATTTAGGAATAAAATCACCGTCAACCACAGGTTTTGGTGAAGGTAACGTGGCTTGCTCCACAGCGCTCAATCTTCCAACTTTTTCCCAAGGTAATTTACGCAAGCATTCAATCATAAGCTCATGATTGTCAGTTTTACAACCCTCTCTTCTTGCCACCGCAACTGCTAATTTTGGAGAGTTATTAAAGCGATCCAAAGCCCAAGGGGAGAAAACAGAACCACTTTCAGCGATAACATTCTGGAAATGATAACATATACCAATTAAAATATACAATATAGCAATAATAAAACAGTAGATTTAATTCCATATTGGGACTTACTGAAACAAAATGTTGTAAAGTCAGCGTTTACTCAGAAGACCTGTTCCCGGTGCCCAAGTGCAAAATGCAGAGATCTAGAATGTACTTTTTGTTTTTCTTACAGGTTATAAATTACAGCCTACATTTTCATGATAAATTATGTTTAGTCACAAAAAGGAGAATCATGATACTCTCTCATTCAGTACATAGTTTCGATTTTTCCTGCAGCCTTAATAAAGCTGTTTGGGTTCGATAGCCAGCAGGTTTGCGCGAGTCCGGTTTGAGTAGTAAAAACTTCAATGTGAAACCTCCGGAAAAAAGGAACAAGTTCGCGAATGCGTATTGACTATTCGAGTTCACGCTGGTTAGGTAGGCCTGAAAGAGGTACCTTTAGGTCAGCTATATACCCCGTTTAGAGGTATGCTTAACCCCATCCATACAATGTATCCATTATTTCTATACGTGCCTTACAAAATTGCATCATTCTATAAATAAAGTGATCATCACAGCCAACTTAACTATAAGAACTCCTTTTGGAATCAAATCTAGCTATGTTTGTCTTATTAATTCATTCATACCTTAAATAGACCTTTGCTCTTAGGCGAAAGCATCTGTAACATAACACTTCCGGCACCCGCTGATTCGCCAAATATGGTGATTTTATCCGGGTCTCCACCAAATTTTTCAATGTTTTCTTTAGTCCATCTTATAGCTAAATTCTGATCCATCAAGCCAAAGTTTCCGCTTGCAGCTTTGTCGCCTGGGGATGACAGTAGTGTAATATCAGCATGCGTGTTTAGTTATTAATAAAAATAAAATATACAGTATGTCATGTGTTACAAGATGGGTTAAAACAGCTTAAATGCACTATTTCGAATTCTTATATTAGGATTAAGTCCACTTTTGATCATATTCATCATTATATCAATATATGTGTGTG
>JAOXYB010040285.1:0-10080 GCA_028565635.1 Phoronis ovalis | reverse complement strand
TCACTGGAAAGAGATCTAATACAAGAGGACAAGGATGTGCTACCCCAGGAATCACTGGAGAGAGATCTAATACAAGAAGACAAGGATGTGCTCTAACTGACCAACAAGTAATTCAAAAGCAAGTGTCAGAGCTCGTTAATGCAGAGCAGAATAGAAGCAGTCCAATTTTTAGTGGATTTAAATCCGATACAAATACTAATGTGAATATGGTACTTAAAAAAATGAAAGTTACAAAGGAAGACGATTCGTGGATACCAGTGAAAGTTGTCAAAAATAATAGAGAGTCTTTGGGATACATCGTCTTACAGAGTGACCTTAATCAGACAGAAAGTCTGTCCAAGCTTGATGAACATAATTCTTGTTACTCACCTTTAAAAAATATGGCGGACACTGGCTTTTCGGAAAGTGTTTCTCAAAGACACAGTTTTAATGATAAACATGGAACGTGTTTGTCACAATCCAAAGAAATGGGTTCAACTATCATTAATGATGCTTGCACTCGTAATGAAACTGATGGCTGTGCTTCTACTTATGGAATGGATTCCGTAGATATTAATAATCTGACTTTAGCTATGGATGTCACAGAATTTAATCCGTGGGAAAATCAAAGTGACCAAGTGGTGGTTGGAGCCAAGATAAATTCACACTGATCCCAAGGAAGGGATCCACTGATACTGTAATACACACATCAACATTTTGAAATTACATTTATATTGTTCTATATTTGTAAGAAAAGGTGTAGTACTTGCTGTTGGCATGCTTCATTCTAATTGTTTCAAACCATGAAAATGGTTGCATCATCTTCACCAGATTCCGACTGATATGATTGATTATTAATTAAGTTTTAACAGCATGCCGTATCATTTTGTAGAACTACATGAACATTACATAAAGCTATACAGCACAGCCTATTGAACAAATTATTAGAGTTAATTTGCCAAAGAAAGTTTTCTATTGTTTTGTATTAGAGCCAAAGTTCTGTGTACTATTGCAGTTAAAAAAATACAATTTGTTATATTTGTAAACAATTGAACATTTTAAGTTATAATCTATTAATAACAGGTAACACTCCTCCTCCAACATTGACAAAGCCACCTACAACCTAATTATTTGTTTGAGTTGAATAAAGTACCCGAAGATTTTCGGTAAACCTACACTTGCAGACTGAAGTACATTTTCAAAAATCTTGCCAAGTCCCAATTACCCTGTATAATGAAAAGCACAAGTTGTCTAGGGAAGCCGTGACTACAAAAATGGGATAAAATTTAAAAGGGGAAAGCTTCCACTATGAAACAGCCCAGGAACAACATTGGGAAGTTGTCATCGCCATGTGGCATAGCACAATCAAAAGGAGCCTACTTATCTCAATTTAAAAAAGCGGTTAATTATCAAGCGTTAATCAACAAATTTTCTTAACTTTTTCCAAAACGTAGAGAGAAACCAGTTATTTTAAAATCCCATTTTCAAAAGTTGACAGATTATTTCACAGAAGCCGGAGCTTTGGGTTTGTTAATTTGTGATTCCCAAATGTTCACCACATGGTCTAATCATTCTAATAATTAGGAATGAGAATTTCCTTTATTTGTCTATACTTGGAAAATTGTGAGAAGAGTTCGACCAGTTATATAAATTGTTCTACTAAAATGGATGGGAAAATGGATTGCAACACCACCACCCATTTCTTTTGTGTGCTATCCAGCAATGTTACTGTTAAGTAAAAGTTGGTACAGTTTGACACACAATATATAAGAAGTCGTGAGTTTCAAAATTTCATAGTTTATTGAAAATTGCTGAGATTCATGAACTCTTGAATACAATTGTCACTCCAGGTGGTATTAAAAATTATCACCGATTATGCCAACAGAACAAATTGACTGTACGTATGAGATATTTTTTGATTTATGACTGGGTAAAATTTTAATACAACACAAAGTTGTAATATCAAAGATTGAAGTATTAGTATTTAACTAATAAAACTGGTTTATGCACAGACAAATATTGTAAACAGTCGGAGTCTGCTAGCAGAAAAGTCAGAACTATTAATTACAAGACTCTTAATGTAAATTAGTATAATAAATACTAAAAGCTTATTTATGTAAAAAATGCACAATGTTATAAGATGAGTGTTAGACAAGCTGTAATACAGATATAATTTTAAATATCAAAACCCATACACTATGCCCTTTTGTGAATTTCGATCATTATATGATACTGTAAAATTCAAATAAATTGGACATTTGTCACGCAAATTATCAAGTCCAAAGCAGAAGCTACAAGATCCAGAACCAACCATTTTTTTTATGTTTAGTAAGTCCTCATATAACTTTTTATCAAGACTGTCTGCTAGCTATGACTGTTTAGTAAATGATTAAATGCTATCATGATACAAAACCGAACAGATTCAAATGTATATCTGAAAATTTATCAAAACACTATTTGAAAAGTAAATAAAATGCTATGAACCACATTTATATGTCTGTATAATGCTTTTGCAATATAAAAGTGTTATCCTCATGATACAAGTAAGTAAATTATAAATATCAAAATGTCCATGCATTTGCAAGGCAAATATTATAAATGCCTATAGTATATATAAACATTACTCAAAGACAAAGTTGTTAATAAAAAAATTTAAAGAGTGAACAAATTTGCATAACTACATGTTTTTATAACTAAAATCACATTGCAGTTCCATATAGAACATTCAAAACAAAACACGGTTCTTCAGTAATAGTTCATTGGGCCAATTCCAGCTGTTTGTATTATACTGAACTTCCAGGCAATGTTTCTTCAGTCACAAACTCTTCCAAAACAACCCACTCTTCTTCAATTTCTTCAATCTCCTCTACTTCCTCATCACCCCTATTGAAATGAGAATTTCCATTGATTTGATTCCTGTTACTAATATCCTTGTTAAATCGAGGAAAGCTACTGGAATAGTTATGATTGCTACCATTGTACGATCCTTGTCGAAATTGTTGTAAATTTTCATTAAAATTTTTATTGGAAATAGAACTGTCGATATTGGAAAAATTCCTTGGTTCTGACTGGCTGCGAGTTGCAATGTCAACATTTACGTTGCTATAAATGTCTCTAGGCACTGAATTGCTATGATCAACGCTATACTCTTCTATAACTTGCCACTGATCTTCATTGTCCTTGCTATCAGCAGGGTATTCTGACAAACTATGCCAACTTTCCGTGGTAGATTTCGAAAGTTCTCTGTCTGATGCTGGATTGTAGTCCCAAGAATAATTTTGTGATCGAGTATCTACAAATTCTTCAGAAGCTCTTCTCTGCTCAGAGACGTCTACTGAAGAACTCGATAGCACATGGTCCTGTAAGTACAATCATATTTGTTTAGGATAAGCGACCATTTGCAGTCACAGCAGGTATTACAAGAGCCGGTTGTCATATCAACATTTAAGGTGATGACAACCTAACATTAATATGTAATCTACAAGATATACTGTGCAACCATAAAACTGAAGTCACTTATAGTTTTAACTTATTATCATTATCAAATGATATGGAATTTGCCAGAGAACATAATAGTCTTAAATCTAAAACCGAATGCTTTGTTCTTCAATATGCCAGAGCAAATGAATGTACGAAAAACAAACATAAAATTACCTTTGTATGTTCATCTATTATCCTCCATGATTTATTGTTATTCTCTCCAGCATCCTCAACTGAGCAGACTACATTTGTTTCAGCGTGTTCATTTAGAATACGCCAGTTATCATCACCATTGGTTCTACCACCATCTTGTATTACTGGTAGAATCACTGTTTCCGTGTCATCATCAAGCACCCTCCACTCTTCTTCTGATTGGTGACCATCTTGATTACTACTGCTACTGACACCTTGGATTGGTACTATGGCTACAGTTTCAGTATCATCAATAATCCTCCACTCTTCTTCTGATGACTGGTGGCCATAATTCACCATTTCAGTAGTACTTGCAATACGATCAGGCATTTGTACAATATCTTCTTCTGTATGTTCCTCTAAAATCCTCCATTCATCAACAGAGTCATCTTTAACATCTGACTTTATATTCTCTGAATATTCACCAATGACTCTCCATTCTTCACTTTGGATATCTGTTGCACTTTTCACTAATTCAGTTTCAGTGTTAACTGTGAAATTGTGATCAGCATCTGTTATGCCATGTTTCTTCAATTCATTGTTGTTCTCACTAAATTCTCCAGTGTTTATCATTTCCTCTTCAATTTCAAAAGACTTCACAAAACATTCGCATACAACGAGGCAAGATAATTCCATATTTAAATGGACAGAGCTCCACAGATTTTTTAAAGAAAGCTCACTTTCCTCTTGAAGTAAGCAAAGCTTACTAAATGTAACTGTTGCTGCTTTATAATCTCCAATCACCATCTGGGCATAACCCAGCAATGAAAGATCTATAGGTTTTGCAGAGCTTTTGGAACACTCATGTTTAAGCTGGTTAACATAAATAAGTGCCCAGTCATACTCGCCATTCAGTGTGTAGCCAACAGCAGCAAGATATTTCTGCAGAGAAAATACAGATACCCTTAACTTGCCATGTACATCTAGTTCTCTTTGAAGACAGTTTGGTAAAGCACAACCGAACAGTTCAGTTACTTCAAGATGGGTTGGCCCTTTTCCCGTGAGATACTCAATTCCATTTAAAACTGAAATAGCGTCAATATGTCTGCAACAACTATGCAAAAAATTTGCATATAAAACACTACTGAAACAGCTCATGTCGAACATTACTGACTTTTTGAAATTCTCCTCCGCCAGTTTTATCAATTCATCCTTCTTCTCTTCAGTAGCTTCATGGCCACTTTTCACTTGATAAAGAAAAGCTAGTTTTGCAACAGCTGGTGCAATTTCAGAACCGAGGCTTTTGTGGTAGTCCTCATAAGTGGTGACCGCTGCTGAATAGCTTTTGATAGCCTTATCAATTTGTTTCCAAATTACATACACTTCAGCCATTCTTCCATAACATTCTGCGATCTCTTTGTAGTAATTTGCAGATTCGTATGTATATTGGTCAACAAGCATCTCCATGTTCTCCATAAACAAGTCATAATGCTCACGAGCAAAATGAATTTCAATGACTTTGTTCAACAGCTGGTTTCTTAATAATCGAAATCCAGGCGTCCTTTCTTCCACTTGGCTCAACAATTGTAAACCATGATAATAAATATCTAACCCCCTCTCATAATCTTTCTGCAGCTCTAAATTATCTCCCATGGCTATAAATATTCGAACAATCCAACATGTATTTGGGTGTTCACTATTTTTAGCATTAGCCAAACAAATGTTGAAATAGTCCATAGCTTTGTCGAAGATTCGTAGTTTATTAAATGCGCTGCCAAGAATATACAAAGTCTGTCCAATTACCCATTTACGTTTGATTGGTATAAGTGGTTCATGAGTTTCAAAGAAACGTGTGCAAATATCGTACGCTTGAATACCTGGTAAAACACATTTATCATACCATTTCAGCATCCAACAGGTGATTGCCCATAGCGAGTATGCACACGCTATTTCCAGAGATGCCATACTGGTTCCAAGAAGAGACTGATTCAGCACATGTGCCATATCAAACATGGATGCTGCCTTTCCATAATGTTGCAGCGAGAAATTTGCAACAGCTATCATGTTTAAAACATGAGCATGCTCAGCAATCATGGCTGATGATTTCTTGCATAACATCACTAAAGATTCTTCATAGTAAGTCAAAGATGTTTCATAATCTTTATCCATAAAACAGCAATCAGCCATTTTTATGATGGAGCGTTCAAGGATATTGTCCTTATTTTCAAGCTTGTCATCTTGAATAAGTTTTACAACCTTTTCATAATAACTAAAAGCTTCTTTTTCCCAAATAGACAGCTTTCCACTAGTAGAAGCACCTTCATCATCTGATTCATCCAAATCATCTACTGAGCCAGCTAAAGAACGAGTCTGCTCTAAATTTGATTTCGTAAGAGATGCAATTTCTTCAAATTCGAACTGGTCTTCCTCCAGGTAATCTTTGTTGACTTGCTTGTGTATGGCTGCAATCATGTGATCCATAATATTTTCTCCCTTCCATTGCGTTTTCATATACAAATCGCCAAGTTGGTACAATGTACTCATCACATCCTCATCATCATCACCATAGCAACCATGGAATTTCAACAAAGCCCGTTCCATGAATCCAATAGCCTCCACTGGATCATTCTGTTCACTTTTGATTTTTGCCATGTTACGTAACATTTCACCAATATGTTTTTCAGTAACTGCATTTGTCTCAATTGCCCGAAACATGTTGAAACAGCGAATGTACAGAAATAATGCTAAAGTTAGTTCTTTCTTTTCATACAATAGGTCAGCAAGACGAGACACGGCATAAGCAAGAGTGATATTTACAGCCTTTTCTGAAACAGGAGGATTAAGGACTTTTTCCACATCTGGCTGGCTTTCCAGAAAAACATCACTACTTGGAGAATCTGTTCTTCCAGTGTCCAATTTGTTTATGTCTGGAGCCTTTTGTCCTCCAGGCCTGTCTACTTCTGCTTCCTCATCTATTGTACTACTGGAAACTGACGATGTTCTGTAATATGCTTTATTATCGACAGCCAGCAGGTTAGGCGTACGACTAGTTTCAGGTTCTTGATCTTCTAGATTAACTGAATGTATACTCTTTCGGCAATCTGGAACTAAGTCCTCTGTCACCTCGCTACCATCAGTAAGAGATTTGTATCTACGTTTATTATCATTAGCTCTTTGGGAAGAACGCTTTCTGAAACTAAGTGATCTTTTAATACTGTTTTGAAACGAAAATGCCCGGCGTAAGGATGTTGAGGATTTCTTTTCATCAAGTATACAATCCCCCGGTTCATCAAAGATAATGCTATCTCGTTGTCTTGGAACCGAGTTGTCACTTTCAGAAAATGAAAGCTTTTTTTTGCCTTTTTCATGCGGTGATGTAGGACATTTTGGAGCATCTAGACTTTCAGTTACCAACCATGGTTTTTCTTCTGTTTCATGACCAGCTTCTTCTTCCTCGGATATTTCAGCCGTTTCATCTATTTGAAAATGCAACTTTTCAATACAATATTTCTGAAACTCTTGCAGGAATTTCATTTCAGGTGGCTTTGGCTGCTCTGCTAAAGGTTTTAACCCTGTTTCTTCCAAAACTTCCAGCTTTGCTGTTATCTCATTTAATCTTTGTTGCTCCTCCAACATGGCGTCTAGATATAAGCGAGACAATAGTTCTCCATCCAAGTTTTTAAACTTTTCTGAAGTTCTAGTTCTCAAGTTTTCGTATTTGTCTTCTCCAGAGTTTTCAGATGCAGTTTTACATTCAATCATTCCTTCTTTCAGAAGCGTTAAAGAAACGACAGACCACCATTGTGCCTCCAGTGGGTTGTAACGAGCTTTCTTTGCTTTCCGTGAATAAACTTGTGTTAACCCATCTAAAGCTTGCACAAATGTTTCTGTATCTTTCTCAGGAAGTTCCCGTATTTCACTGACAGTTTTAGAGAATAGTTTCTCAGCCGCTGTCATTTTGCAACTTTCTAACAACTTAAAAGCATCCTCTACCCATTTAGTAGGAGTGTCATCTCCGGAGCTTTCTTTCTGTTGATCTTCAGATGAACATGCATCCCACACCTATAAGTAAATGGGATATTTGTATATTAGCAAAAATCAAGAATTCTTTTGAAAATTGAAATAAGTTGTCTTTGATAATCAGCACATGTAGACAGTATTTGCAATCCTACCATTTGACCTAGACACTAATTGTTACGCACGCACACCCAGACACTTTTTCCAATTCTAGCGCAAACCCAGACACTTATATTATGCGGCCTACTGCAATCTATATACCCGCAAGAATCAAGGCTTCTAGTATACTTAATTAATCCAGATTATCAAGCCCAAACAAATTTTATGATTAAGACTAGAAAATGGTGACACTTTTGACAGGTAAGTATAGCAATATTAACAGACTTCAAAAATTTAAAAATTCTATATTATTTTCCAAAGTAAAGAATTATTGCAACACACACAATATAATATATCTTCAAAATATGTTCCAGGGCAAATGATAATATGTGCACTAGGGTTAACTGTAAAAATACTATGAACAGGTAATATTATTTATGCATAAAATACAAGATAGGCACGCAGTGTACTTTAAAATCTAATATAATTATAAACTAAAGCAACATCACAGCATATCCCCGGAGCATATCACTGACTTGTGTCTTATATCTGGATACCTGATCTGGGTGACACCAACAATATACTTATATTACAGCCATTAAATATTTTTTATTAGAAAGTTAATTAGCCTAAGAAAATAAATAGGATTACATTAGCTAAATAAACAATGCCACACTTGTTTGAAGCACGTACATATAAGAATCACTCCTCTGGTGCTATGCAAAAAATACAAAATATCAAAAATATATTCATGATATGCGTGCTGTGCCAGGAATGTTGACTGGAGTAGATTTACTACCTTGTGGTTCTAGTAGTACCAAGAGGATTAATTTTTAAACTTAGATTGGGTTATTCTCGAGACAAAATGGATTAACATATCGTTAAATGACAAGTTTATTCTTGCTCCTCCCCCATACTTCTTGATATGACTTATATAAATTAATCGTTTTAACAAAAACAGAAATTTATATATGCTTTGGGTAATTTAGAATTTACAAATATTTACAACCGATATTAAATATAACTACAGTAATTTGGTACAAATGTATATTCAACCAGTACGAACTTCAGACAATTTGGTTGTATAAATGTACCCATTCAAAAAAATATATATACTGTAATAAATTAACTCAAATATTACTGGATCAAGACTGAGTCGAGTCTAATAGCAAATGTCACCCGAGGAATATACTACTAGTTTTATCCCATCTTCATTCATTACTTTGTAAAGTTAGTAAAATAAACAATTAAAAACTAAATGAAATGTTGTAATAATAAAGCTTACCAATGATAGTTTTCTTGCAACATAGTACAACTGCTGCGATGCCATGATGGAGGGCCAGAAACAAGTGCAAAAAAATGACTCATAAATAGTAGGATAACATTCTTAGGTAGATGTTATTAGCTTAGAAGGGCAAGGTTTAAGATATGAGAGGTGATGACTTTGTTCTTACTTTGGGTAATAAAAATAGATATGATTTGTCAGTGTTACAAAAATAACAGCTGCCCAGGGCATGTATACTTATAAAGTCTACTTGTCTATGTGATGTTTTTATGCAGTTTATGATGTTCATAATCTACAGAGAGTATTATTTTAAAGAGAACCCAACATCATACTGCTAGACTGAAATGTATTGTTTATAGTTTAACTATCATTCTACTGTGCATGTATACACGTAATTCCTTGCTGGTTAAACAAAAGTGAAAATAATATTACAGATTACTACTATTTGGTTTAAATTGCAGGCAGCCAACTCATTTCATAACTTCATGTACCTACATTTTGGTTTATTTGAAAACATTGAAATATCTATCATAGAAGTCTTGCCTAGAACAAAAAAATTTACAAACTTTTCTGCCACCAGATTACACTACTATATATACTACAATAATACATGAAGCAATAAAACATAAACTAGCTAGGAATATTACTTAATATCTGATTTTTTAATTTTAGTAAAGCAAGTTCAGTTTTTCATATAAAAATAGCAAAAATGTTGCAACTACAGCTAACATATTACAGTTTGCCAGATTGATAGACTCCAAGAAAACTCTTAGAAATGGCTGTATAATATATTAAGTTCTACAAATTATTTATAACATCATACAACTGAACAGAATTATAAGCTATGCAAACAATCATTCTGAAATACATTTAGCATATTCTGGTGCTAATAAACCCCTTTTATTAGTCCCAGGTACAATGTATACATACTATTGTTTTTGCTGCTAAAATTTGGCCAACAATGACAGCTGCTTGTACTGTAGTTGTCAGAATTAGGATCCCATTTTATTGTCTTCTTCTTCTTCTTCCAATAAATGTACCAACATCAATGGGTTGATGGCTTCGGCACATGTGAGGTGAAAGGACAT
>JAOXYB010040284.1:14587-27949 GCA_028565635.1 Phoronis ovalis | reverse complement strand
ATATACTCAAACTTCATAACCCAGACTACATAAATTTTTAATTTATTTTTTAGTTCATGCAGGCAATGTATGTATGAATACAACTTGGAAATCAAATAATTCTGCAGCCGGGAAAATTAAATTAGCGGCAGTGAGTGACTGGACACATGGATTAACAAGCTAATCATTAACAAAAGATATCGTATAAAAAGAAGTAACACCTTCATCATCATCATCATCATCATCATCTCGAAAAAGGTCTTCATCTGAATCACTATTTTCTCCTCCTTCTGTTGTAGATTCCAATTTCTGAAACAAAATTGTTGAAATTGTTCACTTTCCTAAAGCATTTTAGAACATACACTCATGCTTTTACAACTAAAAATGATTTTTTTTCATAAACAGATGAAACAACAAAGCAACAGAAAATTCTGGCATACATGTCTCTCATGAACCATAACATGTTAACTTAAATTGTTAATTCATATATAAATTAATTTATATTTAAATGTTGGCCATTAGATGGGATCTCATTGTCAGTGTCTTTCACATTCAATAATAAAAAAATCACCCACCACATTTTTATGTTACTGAAAAGCCTAGTAAAAGGTGTACAAAAAGGAAAGAAAAAATTATAATCTAATGTATAGTCTGTATATATTACATTTTCCCAAAGTTCCGTTGTTTGTGTTTTCTTGGCTCAACTTCAACCATGTCCAATATCCCTCCTCAAATTCGCCTTAAACATTATTTTAACTTGCACTTTTTATCTGCTTTTATTCTAAGCCTAAATTATAAGATTATCCTTTTATCTTTTATTTCATCCAGTGGCAAGTTATTATATTTTTCAATTTAGTCAATCACTAGCTACATTTCAATAATACATTTTTTTTTAGGCCAATGGAAAACCATGTATGCAGGCCATCCCAATATATATAATTATATGGTAATGAACTAGCAGATGAATGCATCATCCAACTCATTGGTGTTTAAACCATGTTGAAAAAATTTATTACATCTCAACTTGTGCTAATGTGCAACAGTTTCATATACTGCACTATTGGATCAATTTAAAAAAGTTGACAACCTGAGTTTATCACAGGTAATATGTGAAAGATTTTCCAAGAAGCATTGGATGATGTATAGTATATGTGAAAGACTTGTAAATGTCCAAACATGTAGAATGTAAAAGACAAATACATGCAAATTAATGTGTAAATGAAATTGTCTTCCAAGAAGCACAGAAGCACTATTATACAATACCTTTTTCTGTCTGGCCTTATCAGCTGCTTCAAGAGTCAATTGAAAGTTGTCCACAAGTACGGCAACAAATAAGCTATAAAAGATAGAACTTAAAACAGAATAGATACTTTGAGTTTGTGTCAAAAATTGCTTTCTCTCTGCTTCATCTGTAAGGCAACATGATTTTCAATGACAGTGAGCTTGTAAAATATAAACAGAACTTTATAGTATAAGAAATAACAGCCAAAATAACACCAGTAAAAATTATTACCTTATTTTCTCAAATAGACACTTGTCTATTTTATAATTTAAAAATGCTCCCAATTTAAAAACATCTTCGAAAATTTTGAAATGGATATAAGACATTTCTCTCAGATAATGACTACAACTGGCAATAAAATTTTAATACTTTTTCATCAATTTTCTTTGTAAGATACCAGAGGTTACAGCTACAAAGAAGCTCAAAATTTAACATCCTCCAAACGCAGGAGATTCTCTCTTTGTATGCACCCATAGGAACGGTATGTGAGAATATTCCCTTGGTATTGCGAAGATGATGATTTAAAGGAACATCTAACACTTTCATTAGGAAAATATAATATACGTACATGTACTATATGATTACTCACTTTAAAAATATGAAATATTCCACTACTATATAGATAATTAGGAATACTAAAATGTGTCCAGTATCTGCAATTATAAAATGTACAAAATATTCAATTTTACTATTACTGTGTCACAAGGCACTATTTACATGGTTTCTAACTCTGTGGTAGCAGAAAATAATGATATATAGCATAAAAATTATATTTTTGGCATTTACACTTTTATTTTTATAAAACTTTGTTTAACGGGCACAACCACTACAAACAACAGATTAAAAAAAATATCAATTTTTGATATTCTTTTCTTTTAACACTAAAAAAATCCCAGCCAACTTAGTTTTTAATGGCTTTCGCTCTTAAACGATTTTTTTAAAATAAAAAATTATAAAAATCGACCCTGCATGACCAACTCAGTTATTCAGGGCTATCTTTTTGATGTGGCAAAATAAATAAAAATAATTATTTTAAGCTACATACTGAAAATTTAATTTAGAGTTGCAATACTACATAAAAACATATTTTTTGTTAAAAAATATTTGTTTGTAAAATGGTTACTTACCTGGATCTTTTTTAACAGCATCCGTATAGATAAAGAACCAATCATCCAGGGTTAAGATTTGAAAAAGTGTGAAAAGTGCTATGCCAAGATTTCCAAATCGTTCAGGATCTACTTTGTTGTACAACCCCAATCCAATGACAGCAAACATATCTGGTAAGAAGGTCAGGTACACACTGCACAATATATACATTCATAAAGTAAATAATAATGTCAACGGGTAAGTTATAAATGACTTTCCTGGCAAAAGATACTGAATTCATTCTGCAAAATGCATTGCAACTTGACAATCAGTTTTAGGGGGGGAGTGCGATTGAACCCCTAACAAAAACTAAATTTTTTCAATCTTATTTTACTTGAAAATAACAATGTCTGCCTAAGTTGGTAGACAGTGTCTATTGCAAAACAAATGCAAGACAAAGAAAGTATGTTACATACAACAACAATGACAACGTAGCCTACAACGATATGCCCACGCACTATTTGCAATGGGCATAAAAATGGTGACAAAAATTGCAAAATATGCTACGATTTTTATAAAAATCGAATTCCCCAACCTGAAATCCTGGAACCGTGCCCGACAATAATCAATTCTGCTGCAAAAAACTGTCACACGAATATCTTAAATTTGTTGAAAGTATATAAAAGAGAATGCTTTCCAGTGTGACCGGCGAGAACACAATTACTTGTCATGTGTCTCAATGAAGGACTTGATTTTGAGAAACTACATCCTTACTTGCAATGCAACTATTAAGAGCATGTTGGTGCAATAGTTACAACTTACAATAAAATTGCTCATATGACCTGTTTATGGCTTTACATGAATTTTACAAGGTTTTAAGTATCTCTTAAGCCAGGTGTGAAAGAAAGGATACACATAAAAAGAATCATCAAGCCAACAATGGCTCCCATGGATTGTATTGACTGCAAACACGTTGTCACAATAACTTGAAGATTGGCAAGAAATCTGTAAGTAAAGTCTACAATGTAGGTACATGTTTTTTTAGTATTTCCCTGGGAGCATTTCATAGATTAATAAATTTCAAAGCAACATAAAGTGACCATGTAGGGCATAATAATATGTGTGAAACAACTAAATGCATTATAATTTAAAATAAACAATAAAACACATAAGAATAGAAAAGAAACTTATTGTGCTATAAGAAACATAAGGTTCTCATTAAAAAAATATCTAAATTTTCTAAATTTATATTTACAAAATATATTTACCTAATGGTTCGGAGCACTCGCAAAGCCCTGATTGCTCTAATGGCTTTGAATACCTTGAGAAAGCGCAATACAGCAGCAGCACTTAAACCCTCCGTTGATTTTAATACTAAGGGCAAGGTAAAGCGAACAACACCAAATAGCACAATCACAAAATCTGTAAAAAGACAAAAATTAATCACTGAATTGAAAAAACAGCGTTTCCCTTACCTAAACTTTTCTAAAAACTTTATGTATTTATGTAGGCATAATATAAAAAATATGACTTTTATGAATATTAAAAAATGTTACATTACACATACTTTTATTAATAAGTTAAAAGAAACATTGCTGGCCGGGATCAAAATGCCGTTTTCAATTTCTTACGAGCTGATATTACTGCTGCAAAACTGATTGCCAGTTCACAATTAAGTAAAAATAAAGAATAGGATATATTGAATACAGCTTAAATTAAAGCTCAATTAATTCTATTACAATTTTAAAGAACCAATACTTATTGAGTATATTGTGAAAAATTAATGGCCATGTATTCAGTTTTAACTTGGATTGTGCATAATTATTGCTATTTGGTTTTGTCAGTTAGTGTCAGCATAGTATACAACCAGGGCAATATCCTCCATTTGCAAATAATTTTAAAAAAAATTACCTAACATATTCCATGGCTCTAAAAAATAATGCTTTCTGAACACATAAATCTTTATAACGCATTCCATAATGTAAATGCCCAAAAAAATGCTGTCGCACATGGAGAAGTACCAATCTAAAAAGAACATGATAGCATTAAAGAGTAACAAGAGTTCCTTGCATTGGCATACAAATTTTGCAGCCAGGGCCCTACAATATTTATAACTCAAGTAAGTTGAAATTTTACGCTGAAATGATATATTTCAGATTTTGGCGAGATATTTCAGATTTCTGGAACAGCTAGACTTTCAAGCAATAACAAACAATTTACTTGCATTAACAAGAAATATTGAAAAAAGGTATACAATTAGTTAAAAAGCAAGTTTCCCTTATTGTGTCTTTTGTTTTGTAGAATTATTTTCTTACCATGCTTTCAACAAAAAAGTATCCACAAAAAATCCCGGCTAATTATATAACAGAAGGTGCAAGCATGAGTTTTACATATGGTCCGGTGTTTTATTTGGATAATGTGTAAAAATTATAATACTTACCTCCATATATAGCTATTACTTGCCATGTCTGCAGAATCAGAAACAAAGTGTTACACAAAATCACAATGAGTATAAAACCTGAGAAAGCTTTACTTTCTGCATATGCATACATGAACTGGTGGAATTTACTTGCATCGCTCTGCAATATTTCTTCCTTTTTCTTTGTGTGTTTATGTGGTTTATATATGTTATGGGCATTTGTTTCCTCTGTGCTCTCATTAGTAGATGGAGTTATCTCTTTAGAGGTAGTAACACCTAGTTTTGCCAATCTGAAGAAAATGCAATTACATGATAAATCTTTACATGGTAAATTAATTTGTTTATATCCTAGCTACCAACATTGTTTAAGCCACAGTCTGACATGAATAGCAATAATTTTGACCAGGCAAAAAAGGATGGTCATGCATTAAAATATTAATTACCAATGTCAGCCTAATTTTATTACTAATCTGTAGTTACTTCTTTGCAGTGTTGAAGGATTTGAAAATATTGCTTCCGTCGACTTACGAAGAGTTCACGCTTTTGGCTACAGATGTATTATATCCTTCATATAATTGATTGTAAACTCGTTTATTTGATGAATCCAGAGCCAACATACTTATCTTCTGACGTTCACGGAGTTCTGTTAAACTGTGAGCCATCTGCAAGTTATTATACAAATGTTCAGTGGTAATCATAAATTAATTGATTTATTTATTCGCATTGATTGTCGTGAACACAAAAAAAATACTAAAATAAAAAGGCATTATCTTGAAATTAGATGTTTACTCATATAAACCAAAAAGTGAATGCATGATTAAAACTTATAAAATAATACAAAGTAGTTTTACTTATTTCAAAATTGGTTCCATAAAATTCTGCGCAAATTTTCCTAACACTTTTTTCGTTGATTAACAAATAGGTATAATTTATATATATATATTAAACGGTCTCAGGACAATTATAGGAAATCATTTACCTTGCTTGGCAAATAGGACAGTAGTCTTTGGCGAAACAGCTGAAATTAAATTTGTCCCGCCTTCCAGTTCTACTACTGCAAAGCCTGCACGTACGCGGCAGTACTATTTCTATGAAAAGGCTGTATTGGTGTAATTTACATCAGACGAAAATGTTCTGCCTGAAACTAACAATAACATACAGCGTGAAGCAGTAGGGGTTACACAGATAAAACAAGCGATAAATTAACCAATACTTAAATGGTCCCTAAACGCAATATAAAGTATATAATTAAAATTCCCAATACTTGGATCTGAAAAGAGCAGACGCCGCAAGCGGAAGTTTACAAATCCCAACATGCAATACCAGAGATTAACACGCATGCGCACGTGGTGTCACCAGATGTCGATGGCTGGGATTTTATCAAAATATTCGCGATTATCTGATTAATTTTTGAATATCGTAACTTGCTTAATTAACTGTGTATTTAAACAAAGAAACCATGGCAGACAACGAGCAAAAAGCACTGCAAATGATAGCGGAAGCAGAAAAGAAACTCAAATCGTCTTCAAGTTTCCTGGGTTCCATGTTTGGGTAATACTAATAGTAGTACAGTGTATTTAGTAAGATTAAGCACTATATAATGATGAAACAATTTGTGACTCACCGGGCTCATCAGTATGACCATGTTATTAAGCTTATAGTATGCCGAGATGGTATGCCTTGATTTAATGTTGTGCTATATGAGTGGAGGGGGAATCTACAACAAGTACAAGTACAATCAATGGATTTTAATAATAAAACGTACTGCCAGTCGTTTCTGCTATGCCGAAATGTCAAAAAATCAATACAATTACCTAGTATCAATACCACTACAAAAACAAGTAGTCAAAACCATTGACAGAAGTGAAGGGAGAATGAAACAAACAGCTGGTGATTACATACAGTAATTAGCTAAATGTATTCATTGAAAATAGAAATAGTAGAACAACTTTCATGATTACACGCTATAGTATATAATATTACACAGGGTCTATCCCCACACTATGATATGACATATAGTAGACCCCCCCCCATGGATAAGACTACATTCAGACGGGGTTCAACTGGACCTTCCAGACCCTTTCAGTAGAGATCTGAGATATCTAATTCCAACTCAAAATCAGTGCTGTCGATAGAGATACCTAGATGGCAAAAATATTGTCGGTAGAGATACCATATAGTTTAAGCCCTGATAATAAACACTGAAGAAATGAGGCAAATAAATAAAAAATGACCCTATAGACCTGTGGTAAAAAAGATGTCACTGACAGTAGAGATACCGGACCCAAAAATGAACCCGTTTCAGCAGAATCTCCGTGTTACTTTGATTCAGTCATAACCGTGGGGTTTATGCTCCGTCTTAAAAAAAAACAATCAGATAATTGTAACTTATGCAGTAATTATTTTATTGATTTTCAATAATGGTAGTGTATTGTAGTACTAGACCTAGGTAAACTGTTTAAAATATAATTTTGCACAATACAATTATGAGTACTTCTGGCTGCCTGGGTCTAGATGTCAGAAACAAAATATCCACATTAATAGGATTTATTAATACTTATAATAGCTAGTTAGGATAAACTACACAAAATCACTTTAAAACTCAAACAGCTAGAAGAATACACAGTAACTACATATTTTGAAAAATTTCAACTACTAATTTCAGTGAATATATTTTAATATTCTGTATCCAAAAGAAGGTAAAGTTACTTAATAACAATTAAATGTGTAAATTATTTTCTTTTCAGAGGTGCACAGTCAAAACAAGAGGATGCTGCAGAATTGTATGTGAGGGCAGCAAATCTACTTAAAATGGCTAAAAAATGGCCAGGTATATTCTTTCCACTTTCAAAGCAACATAGTCACATGAATTTTAAGTCATGTGTGATTTGCTATTAATTGGGATGTTTCATTTGAATGCAGTTGTTACTTGGGGTTTTTGCTTATAATAAGTTTAAATACAAATTATCTTCCAGAAAGTGTGCGACTGCACGATATTAATGCAACTTCTTACAGCCATATTTTTAGTTTTGTATTAAGTTAAGTACTATGTCAGGGATTAATAATTGAATAATAAATTTATAAATTAGCTCTGCATTTGATCGACTTCTATTCTAATGCAGAGTTTTTGGGTGATTAATAATGGAAACAAAAATAAGACATAGTGTTTACTTTAGTGAAATTTCTGTTACATTGTACTTTTAAACATTGTAGCTGCTGGAAATGCTTTCTGTCAGTCGGCAGATATTCACTTGAGACTCGGGAGTAAACACGAATCGGCTACCAACTACTGTGATGCAGGAAATTGTTATAGAAAGTCTGATCCTAATGGTTAGTTTTTTTAAGGACCTGTTATGGGACTATGATTTAGAAGTAATTTTGTTATCCAAGAACGATTCACCATATTTAGGAAATAAAAGAAGCACAGATTAGAGTATAATTTAGTTAATTTTAAGTCAATTTATGAAGATATCTATAGTTTATGAAGACATCTTCATCATTGCAGTTGATATCAAAGGGAGGCTAACATTAATGAGAATGTCTTGATGATATTGCAAGTTCCGTTAGTATACTTGAAATATATTTTTTTCTTTAGTTTACTAAATATTAAACTTATCCCATGAAGCGATTGAATATCAGTGTGAAAAAATAAAGATGAATTTAAGGATGTATCAACAAAACCCTAGTCACTGTTGAGATAGTTATGTGATAGAAGGGACATTATGTTAAATGTTGAGAGATTGCTGGTTCTGTCATAATAAGTAAACTATGTGAATTTTGGATTGGCAGATAAAGAAAGATTGACTGCCAAACTAATAGTTCAGGAGGTAAATATAAGACGGACATTCTTTTCTTGGTGTTTTACTGTTGTTACCTCAATAGCACATTTTGTTATAATCACTTGTTATGTTATAACTGTTTTTACATTTGTAGAGGCCATCAGCTGTTTGTTAAAAGCAGTAGAAATCTATACAGACATGGTAAGAAAATAATATTAATTAGTTTATGCTCCCTAAGTTTTATGTCATACCATTCTTGAGTTGTTACACTGCTTTTGAAAGACTTAATACTGCAGTTTCTAAAATAAAAGAAAACAGACAACTGTTTTTGATTCTATCATTGTCTTTGCTATGGTTTTATTGTGGGAGACTTTCAGTATGCCAACTTGTGACTTTTAACTAGGTGTCGAGTGCATTTAGTAGAACAGAGGCATGCCAAGTACTTGCTGTTTGTAAGATGGCTGAGATCTCATGAAATTTACTGCTAACTATAATGTAGTTTCTGAAATCTTTACCAGCAACAAGAAGACTAAGATGTGTTTATTGTTTCAGGGAAGGTTTACAATTGCAGCCAAGCATCACATAACTATAGCAGAGATTTATGAAACTGAAATTGTTGATATAGAAAAGGTATATAAAACCATGATTAATATTTCGATACAACTGTTTTAACTCTCTGTTATTAATCATATTACAATAGTTAGTTATCACAATTTTCTTGCATTCAAATTGTATTAAATTTGTATTCCATTGACATATTTTAAAAACAAATATGTTTGGTAACAGCTTGCCATTTTTTCTGCTACCTTATTTATGCCGTGCGACATCTGTGTGTGCTATACATTATTTTTATAAAAGATGTTCCTGACACTGAAAGGGACAAGTGATCAGAACTGTACTGCATTTTCTATATTGTAGGCAATATCAAACTTTGAGCAAGCTGCTGACTACTACAGAGGGGAAGAATCCAACAGGTACTGAATTATTCTGCTATGTAGTGTAGATATAATTTAAATGTTAACAGTCATATTGACTTTTATAGGCAAGTGTTGACCTTTTCTGTGAAAAGTTTTAAACATCATGTAAAAACAATATTATTTAATTTTAAAACATTTTATGAAAATCACATTATATAAAAAATTTGAAAGGTATAGTTCATGTTACATAAACTACCTTTCACTGAAACAATTTCAGAATTCATTTATGTTGAGAACCAGTTTGCAATTCGTTACAGCATCGGTTATCTTATTCCCTATTAAGATCAACACATACAATGGCATTTTTGTGAATTGTACACTTTAACTAGCATAGGGTACTTAGTAACTTTACGCTTTACATATCACTTAACCTCAGATAATTTTACCGCCCTACAAGTAAAAATGGTAAAAGTGTGAAATTACTGTCTAATTGGCACCATCTATTTTTTCAGTAAAGAAATCGCCATCTAATGGCAAAATTTGCTAATATTCCCAGGTTGTTTCTCACACGGTTAATATTTTATTAATGAAGTTAATCATTTATTGCACTTTATTTGTAGAAGACATCATTTATAGCGAAAATTACAGGGATCCCAATTTTTTAAAGTGGTTCTTCCATAGAATGTGTATACCACTGCTGGCAACTTATCTTATGTTACTGTTTAAAATGTCATACCTATGAAACCCTTTGTTTCAGTTCTGCTAACAAATGTTTACTAAAAGTAGCGCAGTATTCAGCACAGCTTGAAAATTATGAGAAAGCTATCGAGATTTATGAACAGGTACATATTGCACAAGTGGTAAATTATAAGTATTACTCCGACAGCTCCTAGTCATTATGTCGTTGTAAATAAAGCTGAGCATTTTATAAATAATTATGAGAAAACTTTGTTAATCTGTTGATAAAAAAAAATTTTGATTTTGTAAGTTACATATACTTTCACTATTCTTGTTTTCCCGTTGGAGTAAACATCTTTACTTACAGTCATCTTTGACGTTCAATTTTCTTAATAAACGTATTTTACCACTTCTTGAAAAAATGTGCCAGTGTCACTCCATGTTTTTATTGGCAAAGATTATTAAATTTTTAGGTTGCCACCTCTGCAATGGACAGTACATTGCTAAAGTACAGTGCCAAAGATTATTTTTTTAAGGCAGCATTGTGTCACATGTGTATAGATTTATTGAATGCCCAGCAGGCAGTGGAGAAATATGAATCAAGTTTCCCAGCATTCTCAGACTCTAGGGAATGTAAATTACTGAAGGTTAGTTGACGATGATTTTGATAATAATAATAACAAGCTAACACCACAAATATCTTCTATCCGGCTGTGAAGGATAATTTTCAAACTCCAACTAATTTGAACTTTCTAATGTTTTAATTGAGATTTTAATCACAAATATAGTTGTTTCACTTATGTTGGTTTGATCAGTCCAAATTTTCTGATGAGTTACATCACCTCATATTGTGCTTAAACTTTGAGATAACTTGCAATGCTAGTAGTTCACTTTTGTTCGACCCTAATAGTGATAAGCAATCTGGTTAATTTTAAAAGCTGGATTTGCAAAAAAGGAAAATTTTAAAATTCCGATTGAACCAGCAAAAGTTCTTGGCAAACTGAAAATTGTCAGACTGCACACTGTCCTGGTGACTCTTGTAATAATAAACACATTTATTGCATTTTAGAAATTGATGTCTGCTTGTGAAGAACAAAACATTGATGCATACACTGCAGCTGTGCAAGAATATGATAGCATATCAAGGCTAGACCAGTGGTTGACATCTATCATGCTGAAGATCAAGAAAAGCATTAGTGAAGAACCCGACTTAAGATAGGAATGAAATATTTAGCAATGAACTTAGGACTGTTCTATTAAATATTATAAGGGAGTAGCACAACTGAATGTTTTTTATCCCCCCACCCAGTACTTCAAACTATTTTCTCATCTATTTCCTGATAATAAAAATTAGCTTGCCAATACTGATGTTTTTCAAAACCACTTCCCCTGTAATTGAAACAACCCCCCTACTTCCCATTTTCAGGAATATTTCCAGGTGCACCCCTCTTGATAATTTCTAATGGAACATCCTTTAGGAAATACCAGTATTGTCACTCTGCAAAAATATATTTAAATAAAGAATATATGCCTCCAGTTACTTGCACACTCATTGTAATATTGTAATGTAGTGTTCTTCAGACCCGTTAGTTTTAATTCCGCAGTAGGAAACAGTAATGTGGTCGCTAAATTTTGTGCGGTTTTTGTAAAGGCTGAACACCAACTATTGTGGCAGTAACTGTGATATGCTGTGGTCTATAAGTAGAGGTTCTTGGAGTATGTATGACTTGATGGTATGTATATGATCTTGCTCCTGGGTAAAGTGTACAAGTAAACACCTAGAACAGGTACATTAATCAGTGTTGTATATCCTATTGTTGTTGGTAGATAGTTAAGATTAAGTTGACAGTCCTATGTGAGGAACCTAAATTTCTGTTACAAGAAAGTATTTGTTTGATGGATAGCTACAATAACACTCCCTTTTGCCATTTGCGAAATCATTCCAAATACTAGAAGAGTGACTATGTATTGTGTATTCTAGAGATGTACATGTGCAATATTTTATAGTACAATTGGCCAATAGAATACGGATATTTTATTTCTTTAAATGTGTATTAGCGCCAATTGATTTCTATATATCAAAAAACTTTAACTATAAATAGTCACATGATGCAATGTTGTCACAAATTGTAATTGTAAACAGTGCTTGTTGCATGTTATATTACTTGCTTGACCATGGTTGGGAGTACAGCTAAAACATATTGTATATTCCAATGTCAGCTAAAAAAAATGTGAGTAGTATTAATTTATGTACACCATTACTGTATGCATGTCTGAACAGATGACTGTTCGTGCTATAATGTATAGTATGCTGCACAGGAAAACAGATATTGTTCCATAAATAATTAATATATTTGATGTCTAGAAATCTGAAATTATGTACACTTGTTGTTTCCAGGTTAAGTATAACACATAATACAGGTAATATGCAAAAATAGTTGAAATATTTGTATACTTTTACCACTGTTCCACAAACTTATAACGAAGTAGTATTAACAGTTTAAATCAACTAAAATATCACATTTTTACAGTATTATAGGAATTGCAGAATGTACATCTATAAGAAGAAAGTTGGGTGGTAGCACCAAATGTCAATATATACTAACATACAATCATGTATATAATGATTTGTAAGTTAATAGTGGTATAAATCAGTCATTTACAAAGACTATTAAAACTTACACCCAATTCTTTATTTAATAATAAACTTGATAAATGCATGGTTCAAAATGTTTTTAAAACAAAATTTTTGTACACTAATGACTTGACAATTCCACTTAAAAATTCAGTATGGTAATGATAATAATCATTTCCTAGTCGGATCGAAAAGTTCTGTTCTGTTTAGCTTTAGCTGGATATAACTCATTATTAACACAATATCAGACAGTTGCTCCAGCAAAAAGAATGAAAGCTACACCTTGTCTTGTTGAATTAAATCCTGCTCCAACAAATCCTTTTCCTGGTCCTGTGGATGATAATCTGATCCATGCCTTTGTAGATGTTTATGGTCCTGGAGCCTGAGAATGATAATCAGATCCATGCCTTTGTAGATGTTTATGGTCCTGTAACCTGAGAATGATAATCAGATCCATGCCTTTGAAGATGTTTATGGTCATGGAGCCTGAGAATGATAATCAGATCCATGCCTTTGTAGATGTTTATGGTCCTGTAACCTGAGGATGAAAATCAGACCCATACCTTTGTAGATGTTTATGGTCCTGG